>CABFWO010003200.1:0-24110 GCA_902155825.1 Timema genevievae | reverse complement strand
AGTGTTGCCTAACAACAGGGGTGTATGGAGGAGTTGATAGCCACTAGACGATGTGAGTGTTGCCTAACAACAGGGGTGTATGGAGGAGTTGATAGCCACTAGACGATGTGAGTGTTGCCTAACAACAGGGGTGTATGGAGGAGTTGATAGCCACTAGACAATGTGAGTGTTGCCTAACAACAGGGGTGTATGGAGGAGTTGATAGCCACTAGACGATGTGAGTATTGCCTAACAACAGGGGTGTATGGAGGAGTAGAGAGCCACTAGATTATGTGTTTTACAAAGTCTGGGATCAGGATTAGGAAGGTAAATTGTAGCTCTTAGTGACTTAGAAGATTAAGGGTTGATTTTTACTTTAAAGGGCACCATCATTCATATTTAGAGAAGACAAAAGACCAAAAACCACTACCAGTTCACATTGGTTCGGAATTAAACAACATAATTAGTGAAAGACTTAATAGCGAGTGTTACCTTGAAAGTAAAATTGTAATTTCTCTAATTTTTTGTTCAAATATTGTGTTTATAGAAGAAGAAGAAAAAACCATAAAAAATATCACATAATTTCATGGCCACAAAATTAATGATCTCTTAGTGTTGGTGTGTGACTATGTAGCAGCTTAGAAAATAATTATTTAAAATGGAGACTCAAGAGATATGAAATATTTCGAGGGATTATGGTCTTGGATTTCTTTTTCCTCCTGGCAAATCTTGTCCCACAACGTTCACATTATTGCTTTTTGTTGCCAGCAAAACAACACGGGCAATGACCCTTCCCACACTCAGCGCTGGAATAGTCTGGAAATAGCTCGCGGCACCTTCGGCCCAGATGACTGTGTGGCAGATGTGGCCGAGGTGAAGTTCGAGCGGCCCGTGGCTATCAGGGAGGGTGTCAAGTATGCCGTGCGGCTGAGGAACCACGGAGGACGAACCAGCAATGGGGACGGGGGATTGGGCAGCGTCAAGGGTCCAGATGGGGTCACCTTTGCCTTCTCTACTTGCTCGCTCAGCTTCAACGGAACCACACAGACTCGGGGGCAGATACCCCAGATACTTTATTACAGGTACATATAGTATGTTTTGTTTACATGCACCCGTCCCAGACTATTCGCCTATTCACACTGATGAACCAAGGATGAAAAAGGTAGCAGTTTAGAGGAAATATACCCACATTTGTGTGGAGAAAGAGTGGTAATCCATTTAGAAAAATACTGCAGTATCCTTGGCCTGGATTCAAACCTTGATCTCCCCGCCGTTGGTGAAACAGATAAAATAGGACTAACACCTTTTTCTTTATGCTCACTGGTGTGGATCACAGACAGTAGACACCACATGAGGCCTTTATCTTTGTGCTCACTGGTGCGGATCACACACCACATGAGGCCTTTATCTGTATGCTCACTGGTGTGGATCACAGACAGTAGACACCACATGAGGCCTTTATCTTTGTGCTCACTGGTGTGGATTACAGACAGTAGACACCACATGAGACCTTTATCTTTGTGCTCACTGGTGTGGATTACAGACAGTAAACACCACATGAGGCCTTTATCTTTGTGCTCACTGGTGCGGATCACACACCACATGAGGCCTTTATCTGTGTGCTTACTGGTGCAGATTGCAGACAGTAGACACCACACGAGGCCTTTATCTTTGTGCTCACTGGTGCAGGTTACAGATAGTAATACATTAGTGCATGTGCCTGTAGCTCTAAAATCTCCAGGGGACTCTTGGAGGTCTGAGGGAATTTCTAGTGTTAATTGTAGATTACATTACTGTTTGTTTCAGCAATCCACAGGATTCTGAGAATCAGCAGACGAGCAAGGCATGGGCAGAGCTCCAGGCCTGCAAGTGTACCCTATCCATGGCTGCAGCCATCGTGCAGCGTTGCAACGACCTCATGGCCCTAGCTAGGGAGAGAGCAGAGGATGTGGTGGCCACAGAGGTGCTGGGGTCGGCCTGCATTGTCACCACCTTGCTGCCCCTAATGCTGGCCCACATCAGCCCTCTAGCGACCTTGGATCCCAGGGTGGGTTGATAGTCTAATAAGGATGGTCAGGACTTTAATGCTGTCTCATATCAACCCTCTAGTTACCTTGGATCCCAGGGTGAGTAGATAGGCACTAGGGATGGTCAGTACTTTCATGCTGTCCCATATCCACCCTCTAGCACTCTTGGATCCCAGGGTGGGTAGATAGTAAGTGGGGATGGTCAGGACACAAGAGGAAATATACTAGTTATATCACATAATGTTCTTTGTTCCAGAGCGGTGTGCAAGTGCTCAACTTGATTCAGGAGCTCCTGCCACACGTGGCCGCCCTGAACCTCCTGAACAATGGACTGCACCACTCGACAGGTTCACTGGAAAGTGGTGCCAACTGTGGTGATAACCAAGGCTACTGCCAACCTTCAGCTAGTAACACCACATCTCACCACTACGCCTGGGTGGAGAGTGACCACCCCTACAAGCCCGCAACCGTCTCCAACTATCGGTGAGTTCGACATGTTTAACAATGTGAACACATGAGCAGCTCTGCTCTTCCCCACCCTTCAGATCTCAACATAAAACAGTTGTGCCAATACAAATTCAAGATTTTAAATTTCAAATCGAATCCAAATCTTTGCTTAGTAATTTGAGTTAAATATTTTAAAATGATAATGTTTTTGATCAAATACTATAAAATCGAATATTTGGCTCAATTAAACATGTTTTAAAATTTAGTCCAATAAAACTATTATGTCAAAATAATGACTACATTTTAAATACTAAGAGATTCGCAAGTTTATAGGGTCAAGTCAAATAATGAGTTTAAGTCTGTGCTAACTTCTTTAAAAAGTAAAATTATTAAAATGTTTGACTTTTAGATTTGAATTTACCTACTTTGGTAGCTGCACAGTCTAAGGTGTCATTCTCACACTAGACGGGATTGCCAATGATGGGAAGGTCAGGGTTCGATCCTGGTTTGGGGTATTGAGGGTGTTTTTTCCTAAATGGTTTCCCACTCTCTTTCCACACAAACGCGGGTACACTTCCTCAAATTCAACCTTCCTCAACCTTAACCCATTATTGTTATTAGTACATAAACTCATAACCCGAATGGGTAATAAGATGTTGTGCTGGGATTTGTTTGAATTTGATGTTTTGAATCTGATACAAAGCTTTCAAATATTAAGATTTGGAATTTCAAATTAAATATGAATCACAGCAAGATTCAGATTTGATTTTGAAATTTTGAAGCTTTGCACAGGGTTAAAACCTGTTTCAAATATACTCTTACCTTTCTCAAGTAAGTCAAAAGCCAGGGCTCAAGAAAACTGTTCACCTTGATTACAATGACAGTTGAATGTTTACTGTGTGTCTTAAAGCTCACTAAAATTGTTTACCTTTATTACAATTACATTGGTGGTTGAATGTTTACTGTGTGTCTCAAAGCTCAGGAAAACTGTTCACCTTTATTACAATGACATTGGTATTTGAATGTTTACTGTGTGTCTCAAAGCTCAGGAAAACTGTTCACCTTTATTACAATGACATTGGTGGTTGAATGTTTACTGTGTGTCTCAAAGCTCAGGAAAACTGTTCACTTTTATTACAATGATGCACCTGGTTGAACATTTACTATGTGTGTCCCAGGGCTTCTTTCCCAGACACCGTCAAGTGGTTGTGTGTGGAGTTTGACCCAGATTGCGGTACAGCCCAGGCGGAGGACACCCTGCAACTATACATCCCCAGCATGGCACCACGCCCCTCTGGGAGCCCTGACAAGAAAACAGGGTCAGGGGGAGTGCTGCTGGAAGAAGGGGATGGAGACTCCACCCCAGTGCCTTACTGGCCAGTGCTGCACAAGTTCAGTCGTGGCGCTAACAACTGGCCCCGCAACGCTGTCGTACTGCCAGGTCAGTTGGGTGACCAGAAAAGTAGTTAGTCTTATACAACCGATCCCCAGACAAGTAGACAACGAGTCATCACCAAACACAATACAGCACAAAAATAGCGGTATTCAACAAGCTCAAAATTGTCGAGACTATACATCTGTTGAGTATCTATTAAGGTGGGATGGAAGGGGATGCGACAAAAAGCCACTGTTTTTACAGTTTTTATGGCAAAACAGTTCTTTGGCCAAAATAAATAAACTATTGCTCCAGTACAAACATGGAATTTAATTTTTTTCACATGATGACCTCAAAACGTCTTGAATGTCTGTCAAGGGTGTCCTGGAATTTAATGACAACTTTTTCTCTTAATTTAAAAAGTTTCTCATCTAATGCTGCCAAGTTCATGATGGATATTCAAGCACTGTTGATATCAACATGTGAAGAAAATTAAGTCTTATGTTTTTACTGGAGCAATATTTTATATAATTTGGCCAAAAAAAGTTTTGCCATAAAAACCTCAAAAACACTGGCCTTTTCTTGTGTCACCTTCCATCCCACCTTAAAAACTAGTCTTGGCTCTAAATTCATTCATTCTAGATTCATTTTTCGTTTGAGTCATATTTTACATTGGTAGTGAGGACAACATGGTCTCTGGTTGTAATCGGAGGGGGGAGGAGACTATGATTGGATACCCTGATTTATGGGAAATAAAATGATTGGGATTCGTTAGATAAAAAGTTGTATCCACTATTAAATTCAGTAAATACAATACTTTTTTCTGCCAAAACGGCTAAAGATGTTAAAAAACCTAAGTGGTTTGGATAAAAAAAATTATAACTAAATTTTTTATTCATAAATTTTAATTATTTGCCTTTGGTCACAATATGAATATCATAATATCTAGATTGAACATATATTTTACTTATTCTTTACCAATGGTGTTTGGTTGATGGAAATACATTTTATGGACTGGAAATTTTGATTGATTATATAAATATTAAAAAGTAAATTGTAAATATCCTGTTGGTATTATTTTTACAGACAATGTCAGGCAAAAAAAAAAAAAAGAAGAAGCCAAGAATGATGACCCCTGTTACTGAATAAAAATGTATAGAGTTTTTGATATTATCAATTCTCATTAAACTTGACATAATTGACCATTATTCCCATATAAAAGACCAAGTAGAAAATTTTGGAAAAAAAGCCAATCTCATTTTATTTTGTGTATGTATAATATATTAAAAAATGCTACAATTAAATTTTATTTGCAACTGTTTTTTTTTTGTCCCTCAGGCAATGAAGTAATCTTCTCACTGGAAACTGCGTCTGACTATATCAAGGAGGAGCGGTCGTGTTTCTACGGGTTCCGCTGCCTGGTGGTGGGATACGAGTGGGGCCTAACCCCGGGAGATGGTCTAAAGCACTTGGAGACAGAGCTGGCCTATCTGGGGGGTATGTGTGCTGCATCACTCATGAAGAAAGATCTACTGCTGCCACCCATATCAGGTGAGTGGAGACCTCCTCATGAGCATATCGAACAAAATTATGGATTGGGCGCAGGTGCTATGTTCATATATTGTTTCAGTCGAGGAGAGGGATTGGGTGCAGGTGTTATATTAACATATTGTTTCAGTGTAGAAGATGGATTGACGCAGGTGTTATATTAACATATTGTTTCAGTCTAGGAGATGGATTGACTCAGGTGTTATATTAACATATTGTTTCAGTCTAGGAGATGGATTGACTCAGGTGTTATATTAACATATTGCTTCAGTCTAGGAGATGGATTGACTCAGGTGTTATATTAACATATTGTTTCAGACTAGGAGATGGATTGACTCAGGTGTTATATTAACATATTGCTTCAGTCTAGGAGATGGATTGACTCAGGTGTTATATTAACATATTGTTTCAGTCGAGGAGATTTATTGGACACAGGTGCTGTATTAACATATTGTTTCAGTCGAGGAGATGGATTGACTCAGGTGTTATATAAACATATTGTTTCAGTCGAGGAGATTTATTGGACACAGGTGCTGTATTAACATATTGTTTCAGTTGAGGAGATGGATGAAGACCTGGATCTACTGGAAGAGTTAGCACAGCAAGTGTACAACAGCCACTCAGCCCTGCTGGGGAAGGGGTTTGCCTTGGCCAGCCCTCCGACCATCTCCCAGGCCCTCGAGGGTATACTGCCCTTCAGGTAGGGATTATGTCTCCTGGTCATTTCTCAGGGGGCTATCAGATGTTGCACAAACAAATCTTGCAGACAACATTTAAATCATTAGGATCTAATCGCCAGTTTTACTAACAAGTATATAGCAGGGTAGGTGGACACCGAGGACCCACACGTTTGTTCCTGCCATGTGTCTTCCTATTGCCCACATGTGTGTCATGTGCCTTTCTATTGCCCACATGTGTACCATGTGTCTTCCTATATTACTATTACAGTAAAATCTCTTAGTAGCGGATATCTTCTGGGACCAAAAAAATGTTTGTTATTTGGAAAAATAATTTTAGAATGTTTAAAAATCATATCGCTTGAACACAATTTAACCTATATGGGCCTATATACTGTGGATATGAACTAAAACAATATACATAATTATCGTACTCTGCAGGATAACTAATAAAAAAATATTGTATGTAGCATACTATAAACGACCTACATGACAAAAAGTTTTTTTATATATATTTTTTTCAGTACCATGTTTTACTACCCGTTAGGGTTATACGCCTATGTACTAATAATTACACTAATGGGTTAGGGATTATGAAGATTTAATTGAGAGGAAGTGTACCCGCACTTGCGTGAAGGGAGAGTGGAAAACCATTTAGGAAAACCCACCCTCAGTACACCCGACCGGGATTGAACCTCGATCTCCCCGTCTTTGGCAGTCTAGCCCAACACGAGAGTAGTACGTTAGACCACGCGGCCACCGAAGCTACGTTAGACCACGCGGCCACCGAAGCGGGTATGACGAAAAGTAAAGAAAATAATAAAATGTATGTCCAATTCCAAACTTTTCCAGCCAACCAGCAGAAGTCTTAAAGTCACTTAAACCCTAGTGCGACAGAACCATTCAAATGTCACATTATCAACAGCTTGTCCTTGCATTTTCGGAAATGATCTTTTACTTAATATGTTTTCAATTTTGGCCCAAGATTTCAAAATTTCGTTTTTATTCTTCAGAATGCCACTGATTTGAGTTTTACCCACATAAAATTTAGTGGCCAAATCACGAACATTTAACTTCTTTCTTACTCACTATCCCAACTTCTATTTTGTCTTTAAAAGTTAAACGCTTATATTTTTGAGACATTTTAAGAACTGACAAAACGCACCATTTAAATAAAATTACAACTTAGAAGAATTACATGTTTACTCACTAAGAGGCACGAGTACAGACTAAACATTTTCAACAACCCCTGCTAGTAACTCGGAAGGGGTGGAAGCTATGACCTTGAAATATATCAATCATTTCTGTGCAGGCTATTTTAGAAACTTCGACAAGAGGGGGAAGGTAGCATCTCTCATACTTTACTTGAGACAATGACATTCCTAACATTCCTACAGTAAAATATATGAACTGGTGTTTTCAATTTTTGTCCTCTTTCCAGAGATTTTCAAGCATAAATAATTAGTGATAAATAAAATGATAGAATATTAGGAAAATGGTAGAGTACAAATAAAAGTAACAACACTGACACATATTTACACACACTTCAATATTTCGATGCTATTGTAGCATCTTCCTCAGGAAGTAGTAATTAGACTGGACTGAAGACAACATTCAGTCCAGTCTAATTACTACTTCCTGAGGAAGATGCTACAATAGCATCGAAATATTGAAGTGTGTGTAAATATGTGTCAGTGTTGTTACTTTTATTTGTACTCTACCATTTTCCTAATATTCTATCATTTTATTTATCACTAAATGTTTTTGCTCAATGCACTTTTTTCATATATAATATTTCAAGCATAAATAAGCGTCTCTAGCAGTGTCCGTTTCCGTCATTGAGAAGTTGTTTCACTGTAAGAAGCCATGTTATTTTGCCGGGGAAATTTAAACTGTCCACTCTAAAGATGATTTCGCTATTCATAGGTGTACGTTAAGGGAAATTCCACTGTACTGGATATTAATTACAGGCATAAAACTGTTTTATTCTATTTTTTTTTCTACTACATTTTACTGTCACTTGAAATAAAATTCTGAGTTTCCTTTAGTTACGACATCAAACCTTTAACAACCTTACTCAATAAAGTTTCACTGTCCTAGATGCACAGGAGCTTATGTTTTTCTAGTTGCATAGCACTACCAAACGTCCAGTCCATCTAGACTAAAACATATTCTTCGAAAGAGAGCAGTATTTTGGTCGTCCTATAGACAACTTAAAGTAACTGCATCATATTATCTTGATGCCGATTGACACAGGATTTTAAGATCATTGCTTCATATGATCCTTTATGTGAATTTATTCTTAATGCTAAAACCAAGAGCAAAACAAAGCGTTGAGCGCATTCTTTTAGCGCTATGCCACTCTGTACACAATGTGTCTCGGCATTCTGCTTGTACACACTAGGCCATGATGCTATTCTGTGTATACAATGTTATGGTGCTATTATGTGTACACAGGTTATAGCACTATGCTGTGTACATGTTTTCTAGCACTTTGTTATATACACAACATGCCCTTAAGTTAGGCCATCATATACCTACAGCTAGTTTATTAAATTGACACCAAATCAAAATCTGTTTTGCAATGTCTGATGCTTTTTTTTAATTCCAGCTTATTTTTAAAGTTTAAAACTAGTCAAGTTTATATATTGTGTTTTATGTTCAGTTTTTGTTTTACAATGCTATTTGTGTATTGATTGTGTATTGTTGGCTTCATGGTGAGTACTCAACATTGCTTAGAGAGAGAGTTTAACCTCCTCACAATTTCAACATTTGTTTATATTTGGACAAGTGTGGAGGAAGGTCAGAGCTGTGATGTCACACTTATTTACATCATCGTGGGAGGGAGTTTTATTTAGCTATGGATGGGTCTGACATCATTGCTACATCCAGGGCAACACTCACAATGCTCAAGTGTCTTAACAATAACACTTCATTGAGATAGTCTGTTACAATCATCTTGGCACTTTTATGCTTACATTTTTACAATCATCTTAAAATATAAGTTTATAAAAAACCATTTGGGCTTTGAATACATTTCATAATGTCCAAGAAATCAAGGCCACATTCTATTGCGATCTGTAAGGATTCCACCACCTTGCTTGCAATGAACACATTTGACTGTTCCACATGAGTGAATTCTGAATTAAGTTATGGCTTATTCTCTTATTAGGAAACAAATGTGTAAAAGTGATGATACATTATGTAGTCATATTAAACAGAATGAGGAGGTTCAAGTTCAAATAAATGCACCAGCATGCCTCTCAGTTTAATATCACCACCAACAATAGAAAACTCTATAGGCAACCTTTTTTTTTACCAACGCGTCTTGCTAGCTTTTTTGGTTTTACACATATTACTAATTACTCAATTGCATCAGAGATAAGGAAGGTTGAATTAAAAGAAGTTTACCCACATTTGCATGGAGAGAGAGCAGAGAACTATTTAGGAAAAACCACCCTCTCAGTACACCCGACCGGAATTTGAACCCTGATCCCTCCATTATCAGTGGTCTAGTATATTGTCAGAGTAGCGCCTTAGACCACTGAATCAGTTTTTTTTTTNGTTTTTTTTTTTTTTCAAATTAAATAAACAATTTTCAAACAGTAATATTTCTGAAATATTTTATTACATCACAACACATTATTTTACATTTTATAAACCCTTAAAGGCAACTGTACATCTTTATATTATTAGACTAGGTACTTAATGTTTCTCTTTCCACTGTACTTGTTAACCCTTTTACCGTCCCACCTTACCACCAAATGTGGTCTGCCCTGTCAAGTAAGATAGCAGATATGTATCCTCTTATCTTCTACATGGGTGATCTGCAACCAATCATGATATGTTTGGGCCCTGCAGCTCTTCTCTCACTTGTGGGTGATGCAAGAAGCCTATCGGGCAGGGGCAGGGACAATGACTAGTAACATCAGTCTATGGCGCCTCAACACAAAATAGACAGTTGAAGTTTGGCTTAGAATTATCCTTTAGCCACAACCCTCAAAAAACACACACGCACAAAAAAAAAAGTTTAGAAATTATTTATTTTGATAATAAAGACATGCAGTTCTTATTAAATGAATTCTTGTGGAATATTAACCCTTTCAGTGCCACGAGAGCCGACAAAACGTGCCTGAGTCTATGAGGTCGGCTTTCCAAATTTGCGCTTTATCTGGCGTCACCCGATAGGGTAAAGGTTGTAGTATGAAACTAGAATAAGGACATTCCCCTCTTTTTATTTTCTATAAGGTTGGTGACATAAATCACTTATTAATAGTGCTATTCAAGCTGGAATACAGCACTCAGGAGGGCAGTATATCTACAATGGCGGTTATTTCTAATGTAGGATGTCAAATAAAAAAATTGCAAAGGTTCTTACTTTTTTTGTCGTGTACACCCCAAACTATATTTTCTCATAAAAAAATTAATGTACTACCACATAACAATATCGAAAAGCATTTAAAAAAATATATATTAAATAGCTTTACTTTTGAAAATAAAGTAATAATAAAACCTTTTTTTATTTCATTTGTTTAAATTTAAAAGTTAACTTGAATGTGTTTTTTATAATTGTCATATAAGAGTAGCTTAAATACAGATGAAAATGTTATTACAATCTGAAAAATTGCTTCATAAATAACAGTTTGGCGATTTTTCTTGCAAAAATGATGAAATAGCCAGTGTTCTTAGCATGCAAATCCAGAATGGCATTAAAAGGGTTAAACAAATTTTGCAATGAAAAAAAAAACACCATTGATTCTGCTTTAATCTCCAACAGAGATTTCCAAGTCAAAAAAACTAGATGATATGAATTGACTTCTTTTTAAAAAAAATCACATAGTTTCTTTTGAACCAGCAAGGACGTGTTGAAATATTTGACAGTAGATTAGTTTAAACTTGTGCTAACTGTACCTGTGAAGAGAGACTCCTACAATATAACTCTACAACCTAGGTTTATAGTCGCCAGCACTTCTAGTGTGTGTGTGCAGTAGTAAAGTGTTGGTATCGGATGACTACATATTGGACTCTTTGTTGCCCCTGTACACAGCTACAAACTAAACACAGGACATAATTTATCTTGAAGGACCAACCAAGAGTTGATAATTATATCATTTGATGATATCGCAAATAACTTGTATACACACTTAAAAGGTCCATCATACACACCCATGCCGGGTTTTATAGTCAATTTATCGTTTATATCACTACATTCAACTACAAACATCGGCGGTCATTGCAAGAGCAAACTGTGACTACTGGCACTGCCAGAGATTATTAAGAGTTGCTGGCTAAACTAAAATATTCTTTGGAAAAGTTGGAAGGAAGTATATTTGCTAAATTTCTGATAATGAACATAGGAACATTATAATAGTTTTCACACACCCGAGCCTAATAAGTCTTGCAAAAGTCGTGTGGTAACCAATGTCTAGCAACAAACGTGTGATAACCAATGTCTCACAACAAGAATGTGATAACCAATATACTGCAACAACCATATGGTAACCAATGTTTAGCAACATGCGTGTGGTAACCAATATATCATAACAACCAAATGATAACCAATGTTTCGCAACAGCCGTGAAATAACCAATATCTTACAACAACCATGTGGTAACCAATGTCTTACAACAACCGTGTGGTAACCAATATTTAGCAACATGCGTGTGGTAACCAATATACCATAACAACCAAATAATAACCAATGTCTCGCAATAGCTGTGAAGTAACCAATGTCTTACAACAACCGTGTGGTAACCAATGATTCGCAACAGCTGTGAGGTAACCAATGTTTCTCAACGGCAGTGTGGTAACCAGTGTACGAGTCACACGCGCGTCTCCCGGTCTCACCTGCCCCCCTCAGGGCTGTAGTTTTGGTCTTTGATTGGCTCGGCCCTCTCCACTATGACGTGTAGTTCTGTCTCCTTGTAGGTGCGTCCGTCAGGCACCACCATCTTGATCCTAGGGGCTACTCCCCCCTTGTTGACATCATCTCCTGCAGGTATATTGATCCACTCCTTGTCTTTATGGGAAGCCCGTCTTCTCCATAGGAATATGATGAGCATTGCCAGAGCGAGCAGCCCAATCAGGCTGGCCACGATCACCCCAATGAAGACGTACAGGTTCCTGGTGGTGTAGCCACAGTGGTAGCCGCTGTACTCCTGGAATCTAATGAACCGGGTCTCCAGACCGGGTCTCGACTCCTGACGGCACCAAAACCCACCCAGAATGTCGGTCCGCCGTCCGTCAGACGGCTTCACTGTCAACTGGAAGTCCCAGGTGTCCAGACCCTCACATGAGCATGTGTGTTTGACATACACGCGGTAGAACCTGGGGGCGAAGCACTCGCCATCCACAATGAGCGATCGGTTCACAAAGTTATGCACTGTGTTGTTCTCGAAGATGAATTCCTGTCTACCATGGCGTGCCACAAACCCCAACGGAGAGCTCAGCCCCAAGAAGGCGCCAGCATCCAAGGACTCAAATTCGTTGTTCTGGAGAATCACCGGGCCCCGGGCAACCACTTTGAGGGCCTCGCCCTCCATGTGTCCCACACGACAGTCTTGCATGCGGAACGATAGTGGGGAGTGGAGCATGAGGGCGGAGCTACGAAGCTTGGGGAAGGTGACCCCCCTGATCAACACCTCTCGGTGTACCTCTAGATCCACGATAGTCCGACTGGGGAGTGTGCCCCCCAGCCTACCCCCCTCTAGCAACAAGTACTGCACCGAGAACTTCTTGAATGCTTGCGCTTGGAAGGTCTCCACTTCACAACCCGTGAGGTGTACCCGCTCTGTGCCATGTAGGCTGGCCAGGGCGAACGTCTCGACAGTGAGGATCTTGACAGAGGTCAGCACGATACTCTCTATCCTGCCCTTAAAGGTGTAGCTGGGGACTGCAGTCATACTGCAATTGGTGATCCGCACCTCTATGCCCCGGGGGGGCACGCCCTCCAAGATGGTGCTCTCGTTCCACTGGAAGCTGTAGGACTCCAGGACCAGGATGGGTATGTGGGCTAGCTCTAATTGCCTCAGGCTGGACAGACCCTTCAGTGCCTCTTTCTCCACACGGACAGTGGTGCAATTCTCGACTCGGAGTGAGGTGGTGGTGGTTGGGATCCTTAATGTGCCTGTGGACCTTAGCACCACCTCCTGGAACACAATAACTCACTGATAGTACCAGCTACTCCTGGACACACAATAGCTCACTGACATTACCAGCTACTCCTGGACACACAATAGCTCACTGATAGTACCAGCTACTCCTGGAACACAATAGCTCACTGATAGTACCAGCTACTCCTGGAACACAATAGCTCACTGATAGTACCAGCTACTCCTGGAACACAATAACTCACTGATAGTACCAGCTACTCCTGGAACACAATAGCTCACTGACATTACCAGCTACTCCTGGGCACACAATAGCTCACTGATAGTACCAGCTACTCCTGGAACACAATAACTCACTGATAGTACCAGCTACTCCTGGAACATAATAACTCACTGATAGTACCAGCTACTCCTGGAACACAATAACTCACTGATAGTACCAGCTACTCCTGGAACACAATAAGTCACTGATAGTACCAGCTACTCCTGGAAAACAAGACCTCACTGATAGTACCAGCTACTCCTGGAACACAATAACTCACTGATAGTACCAGCTACTCTTGGAACACAAGACCTCACTGATAGTACCAGCTCCTCCTGGAACACAATAACTCACTGACAGTACCAACTCCTGAAAAACAACTCAATGTGAGATATTCTGCTTTATTACACAAATTATCCTTTTCCCTGACTTATTACGTTTTGTAACTCTATACCCATACTCTGTTGATCTTTAGAGAGATTATTTTGAGTTCGATCAAGTTCAGTAAAATTTGCTAAAGTTTTACCATTTCTGTCAGTGCTCTGTTTATTTGTGTTTGTGATAATCTGTCTGCATGTCCGCTCTGTTTGGGAGTTGGGCCAGTTAAATACTAGTTTATCAACATTTGTACACCCATGCCAGGGAAATAACAAACTTTAGGGACATGAAGGTGTATTATTATTATTATTACTATTATTGAAGTGATTACAACACTCCGGCTGTTGCTCATTGAGGCAGGTTGTGGTGACCTAAATACACTCGTTTTTCGCGACAAGCATTTCCCAGGAATAGTTTTTTACTGGCAGGCAAGAGTATAGATTCGTCAGCGTCACCAACATCCTGAGATGGTTGTGACAGAGACAGACTGCAGGATGGATGACATGTGATAAGGCATGTGTCTCAACGGTTAGCTTAGTCAGAGTTGACGAGGTTCTTGATTATAGAGTAATTTCTGGATGAATAGCGGGCCCCCTTTGAATGTCACAAGAGTTGAACAGTTGATCAGCATTATGTCTGAGCTTTGTTGTGCAACAAGAGTTGAACCTGAGCTCTGTTGTACCACAAGAGTTGAACAGTTAACCGGCATTGAACCTGCACTATGTTGTACCACAAGAGTTGAACAGCTAACCGGCATTGAACCTGAGGTTTGTTGTACCACAAGAGTTGAACAGTTAACCGGCATTGAATCTGAGCCCTGTTGCTAAATTTGTTTGGAGAGACGTGAATACAATTTGAGAACTACTAGAAGAATAATTATATTTGGAGATCACTGGCTTTCAAAATGAAATGTTATCAAGCTCCCACTCAAGGAAAGAGTATTCTTTCTTAGAATCCAGATAATCATAATAAATGATGGTGACTTGTCTCCCAGAGTGTAATGTGGCTCTGCCCATGATGATACCTGTGTTATCTTATCTAGGTGGTGTTATCACTGTCAGGTGGTCCACACTCAAAGGAGTTGTGTTTGTTTATCGAGAGCAGGGATGTTTCAATGAACAACAGGCTTCTGATACAAGTATCTCCATCACTCACAGACATGCCAGTGCTGGATATATCATGTGTTGGGTGTGCCAGTGCTGGATATAGCATGTGTTGGGTGTGCCAGTGCTGGCTATAACATGTGTTGGGTGTGCCAGTGCTGGCTATAGCATGTGTTGGGTGTGCCAGTGCTGGATATACTAGTGTGTTGGGTGTGCCAGTGCTGGATATAGCATGTGTTGGGTGTGCCAGTGCTGGATATAGCATGTGTTGGGTGTGCCAGTGCTAGATATATCTTGTGTTGGGTGTGCCAGTGCTGGATATATCATGTGTTGGGTGTGCCAGTGCTGGATATAGCATGTGTTGGGTGTGCCAGTGCTGGCTATAACATGTGTTGGGTGTGCCAGTGCTGGCTATAGCATGTGTTGGGTGTGCCAGTGCTGGATATACTAGTGTGTTGGGTGTGCCAGTGCTGGATATAGCATGTGTTGGGTGTGCCAGTGCTGGATATAGCATGTGTTGGGTGTGCCAGTGCTAGATATATCTTGTGTTGGGTGTGCCAGTGCTGGATATATCATGTGTTGGGTGTGCCAGTGCTGGATATAGCATGTGTTGGGTGTGCTAGTGCTGGCTATATCTTGTGTTGGGTGTGCCAGTGCTGGCTATATTATGTGTTGGGTGTGCCAGTTCTGGATATATCATGTGTTGGGTGTGCCAGTGCTGGATATAGCATGTGTTGGGTGTGCTAGTGCTGGCTATATCATGTGTTGGGTGTGCCAGTGCTGGATATACTAGTGTGATGGGTGTGCTAGTGCTGGTTATATCATGTGTTGGGTGTGCCAGTGCTGGTTATACTAGTGTGCTGGGTTTGCTTGTGCTGGCTATAATAGTGTGTTGGGTGTGCTTGTGCTGGCTATACTAGTGTGTTGGGTGTGCTTGTGCTGTCTGTATATTGTGTTGAGTGTGCTATTGCTGGCTATACTATATAATGGGTGTGCCAGACTTGGCTATAATAGTGTGCTGGGTTTGCCAGACCTGGCTATATTAGTGTATTGGGTGTGCTTGTGCTGGTTATACTGGTGTGTTGGGTGTGCTAGTGCTGGTAATACTATGGGAAATATGCAATAACTTGACTAACAAGGGGAGGCCACGACGTTCGGATCACGGATTATCTTCAAACTTTGTACACTTTTAGTAGTCCATTAGGACAACATAATGTGCAAGTAGTAAGGCGTACTACTTAGGCGTTTTCGAGAAAATCGCAAGAGAAGTTTTACGCGTCGAATATGTACCGGTAAGTTGCGACATTGAGCACGAGATGGCGACGGTCGAATGGTTAGCGTTACAGCTCCGTAATCGCTGGATCACTGGGTCGAGTCCCGCTCATCTTTTTTTTTTTCAACAATGGTCATATTCTTTCATATATATTACAATTCAAAGGTAATATAATGAAAAAATACGTGTATTTGCATGAACTTTTATTGAATTTCCAATGTTATTTGGCTGTTTACTAATTTTTATTACTACAACAAATCTTATATTTATAGTTATCGACAAGTAAACGACCAAACGCATAAAGTTTTCCTGAAAATGTATGCCTGTCGTGATTTGCGAAATCCCTCATACCTGAAATCGGATAAGGTACCCGGAACTGCTTTGCACCTGGACGCTTTGACCTGCAGACACAGGTTTGAAAGGATAAGGGGAGGGCCAGGCTTGGAAAGCCCAAGTCAAACATCGATAAATAAAGGTGTGAATAACTTTATTCAATAATACAATGAGTTACAATATGTCAGAATATATTACCTTTGAATTGTAATATATAGGAAAGAATATGACCATTGTTGAAAAAAAAAAGCTGAGCGGGACTCGATCCAGCTATCCAGTGATTACGGAGCTGGAACGCTAACCACTCGACCGCCGCCATCTCATGCTTAGAGACGCAACGCATCGGTACATATTCGACACGTAAAACTTCTCTTGTGATTTTCTCGAAAACGCCTAAGTAGTACGCCTTACTACTTGCACATTATGTTGTCCTAATGGACTACTAAAAGTGTACAAAGTTTGAAGATAATCCGTGATCCGAACGTCGTGGCCTCCCCTTGTAAGTGGACACTAGCGTGCTTCATCATAGGTTAAAAGATGGAGTGGTAGTGTGCTCGGGACCATACTATCGGTCCACTAAGCAATCACTAACATTCTTGCATACCACCCTAGGTGTTGGGTGTGCACTATAGAGACCAGATGAAACCTAAGCATCTTATGAACGTTTAAAATTTCGAAAACTGAGCTGAGACTTTGTGTCAAGGGATAACATCCCTGAGCTGTAAACCTCGTGTCAAGTTGATAGCTGCCCCTGGCACTGTATGTTGCGTGCTCAGATTACAGTGCAGTCACGTGAGCTAACACACCGTGGTGTTCTCGTACCCAGTTGTTGGTGTGCATTGGAGGGACATGGCAGCTTGAGAATGTTACGTGTCCACCATAGGTACATATTTAGGGACGTTGTCACACGTAAAAAGCTAGTGTGACAGATCTAATGACAGTGTCACACGTCTATAGGTAGTGCAACATATATTATGGCTGTGTCATACGCCTGGGGGCAATGTGACAGATCTAATGACAAGTGTAACACGTTTGGGGGCGGTGTCACACATCTAAGAACACGGTCACAGTTCTAGAGTCAGTGTCACACGTTTGAGAACACTGTAACACGTCTAGACTCAGTGTCACACGTCTAAGAACATTGTAACACGTCTAAGAACACTGTAACACGTCGACTCGGTGTCACACGTCTAGAGGCAGTGTCACATTCAGGGACAATGTCACACAACTAAGAACAGTAGGACTCCTCTATAAACAGGAATGTCTCACTTTACAGCAGTATCCCAGCACTGTTGGTTGCCGCTCCTTTGAAAGAGAGAGAGGGGATTATTTGTTTACAGAGGAAGCTGCCATCACACCTCGCCTGCTGAGGTACAAAGACCACCTTGTTTACCTCCCGGGGCAGGATTAGGAGGGGGAGTTAGATCGAGAGTTCATTCAAGCCACGTCCAACACAAAACTGAATTATCCTCATATTGAGATGAGCCTTATTCCGGCTTTCAAATAATATATTCGTGAAGTTAATTAATAATAAAGCAAAGTATACACATCCACATTCTCTCCTAACAAAGGAATCACTCTAGTTCGTGATTCGTGTATCTCCACGTGGCCAACTTCCCCACCCACCCCCCTGCGAGCGTTAGTGCGTGATCAACGGTGCGTGATTGTTGTATTCCACCATTCTAGCTCCCGGCTCACAACTGAATCACGGAGTGTTGTATTCATACACAACCTCAGTAGTCAGTCTCTACAGGTTGTATTCATACACAACCTCAGTAGTCAGGCTCTACAAGTTGTATTCATACACAACCTCAGTAGTCAGTCTCTACAGATTGTATTCATACACAACCTCAGTAGTCAGTCTCTACAGGTTGTATTCATACACAACCTCAGTAGTCAGGCTCTACAGGTTGTATTCATACACAACCTCAGTAGTCAGGCTCTACAGGTTGTATTCATACACAACCTCAGTAGTCAGTCTCTACAGGTTTTATTCGTACACAACCTCAGTAGTCAGTCTCTACAGGTTGTATTCATACACAACCTCAGTAGTCAATCTCTACAGGTTGTATTCATACACAACCTCAGTAGTCAATCTCTACAGGTTGTATTCATACACAACCTCAGTAGTCAGTCTCTACAAGTTGTATTCATACACAACCTCAATAGTAATTTTCCACACGTGTTACTCCACTAGGCCCAGCTGCTGTCACACAGTCTCCACTAGTCCTAGTTCTTGTTACACAGTCTCCACTAGTCATATCTCCTGTCACACAATCTCAACTAGTCCTAGCTCCTGTAACACAGTCTCAACTAGTCCTAGCTCCTGTCACACAGTCTCAACTAGTCCTATCTCCTGTCACACAATCTCAACTAGTCCTAGCTCCTGTCACACAGTCTCCACTAGGCCCAGCTGCTGTCACACAGTCTACACTAGTCCTAGTTCTTGTCACACAGTCTACACTAGTCCTAGTTCTTGTTACACAGTCTCCACTAGTCCTAGCTCCTGTCACACAGTCTCCACTAGTCCCAGCTGCTGTCACACAGTCTCCACTAGTCCCAGCTGCTGTCACACAGTCTCCACTAGTCCTAGTTCTTGTTACACAGTCTCCACTAGTCCCAGCTGCTGTCACACAGTCTCCACTAGTCCTAGTTCTTGTTACACAGTCTCCACTAGTCCTATCTCCTGTCACACAATCTCAACTAGTCCTAGTTCCTGTCACATAGTTTCAACTAGTCCTATCTCCTGTTACACAGTCTCAACTAGTCCTAGCTCCTGTCACACAATTTTAATTAGTCCTATCTCCAGTCTCAACTAGTCCTAGCTCCTGTCACACAATTTTAATTAGTCCTATCTCCAGTCTCAACTAGTCCTATCTCCTGTCACACAGTCTCAACTAGTCCCAGCTGCTGTCACACAGTCTCCACTAGTCCTAGTTCTTGTTACACAGTCTATACTAGTCCCATCTCCTGTCACACAGTCTCCACTAGGCCCAGCTGCTGTCACACAGTCTACACCAGTCCTAGTTCTTGTTACACAGTCTCCACTAGTCACACAGTCTACACTAGTCCTAGTTCTTGTCACACAGTCTACACTAGTCCTAGTTCTTGTTACACAGTCTCAACTAGTCCTAGCTCCTGTCACACAGTCTCCACTAGTCCCAGCTGCTGTCACACAGTCTACACTAGTCCTAGTTCTTGTTACACAGTCTCCACTAGTCCTTATCTCCTGTCACACAGTCTCCACTAGGCCCAGCTGCTGTCACACAGTCTACACCAGTCCTAGTTCTTGTTACACAGTCTCCACTAGTCCCAGCTGCTGTCACACAGTCTACACTAGTCCTAGTTCTTGTCACACAGTCTACACTAGTCCTAGTTCTTGTTACACAGTCTCAACTAGTCCTAGCTCTTGTTACACAGTCTCAACTAGTCCTAGCTCCTGTCACACAGTTTCAACTAGTCCTATCTCCTGTTACACAGTCTCAACTAGTCCCAACTCAAGTTACACAGTCTCCGCAAGTACCAGAACCTCCAGGCCTACCCACCTGATTGTCGCCCGGCAGACAAGAGCATGTAACTCGCCCCCATGCCAGGGTAGTACTCTCACACCGGCAGTTATCCGCGTCGCACAGGGTGGACGATTGGGTGAGGATAGCGTCCACCGCGCCTCCCAGCAGGAGCAGCACCAGTAACAGCGCCTGCATCTAGTCCACCATCCTCGCACTACACTAGGCACATGACGTCACACCCGCTCACAACAAACACTCCACAAGCGCGACTCGCTGCGACTGAACTGAACTCAACTCTTGTCTTGGCGCGTCGCGTCGTGTTTACGGGTCAGGAGGGGGAAAGGGGGAACAGCTCTGATAACTCTCGCAAGATGGCAGGGTCGACTGTTTCATTATCAGTTCTATCAACGCGCGCACACAAGTTAGGAGTCTATTAATAGATTCAACTCGCAGATTAGACACGACAAATGTAAATACATTAAAAAAAGTAACATGTCCAAGAGCGTAGAAAGATACATTTTTCAAGGGGGAAAGGAGGTCCGCTAGAAAATAATACTATAGCAATAGCCAATAAACTTTTTATACTTATATATGGACTAGACGTGTTGATCAAGGGGGGGAGGTATGAGGGGATCGTCTCCCTCCCCTGTCATCGCCAACCCCCCTGCATGGTAAATAATCAAAAATATTGAAACCAATATCTTAATGTTGTAAATAATTTCTTAACAACTCCCTCGCCCAAGGCCGTAGTCAGCCAATAATTTCAGGGGGGAGAGAGACTAGAAAAATGTCTAAATGATAAATCGTTCTAGAAGCTATTTGAAGTGGTTTTTAAGGCAACATAACCGACTAACTGCTGAAGGCTAGAAAAAATTATGAATACTAAACACCTCTAGAAGCTCTCTGAAGTGCTTTTTATGGTAACACAGCCCCTTATTTTGTACTTTTACTTTAATTTTTATATTGTTTGAACAATAAATAAAGCCATATATATTTTGTTCATAAACTTTTGGGGGGGTGTTTGAACCCCCCCAAAAAAACCTTGAATACGGTCTTGCCCTCGTCCTTTCTCCTACACGACTCTCTCAACTTAGTTCTAATGTGCAGAAAAGCGAGTGGCTTGAAACTTAACTCTCCAGTAATTAGATTACTAAGATTAGTATGATAACCAATTTATTTGCATTAATTACATATTTTTTCTATAATACTAAAACACGCTGCAGTGACTTTTTTTTGTGGTAAAATTACAAATGTGTTAATCAAAAGTGGTTTTTTCGTACAAATCATCTTTTCATTAATATAATTATTAATTAAAATTATTTTTACAGTTTTATATAATTATTATTTTATATTTTTATATTATTATCTTTAAAATAATTATTAAATGTATATTTGAAGGAACCTTATAAAAACCAATCCCCCCCGACCCGCATTGATAAGAACTTGAACATGGCTGCCATATTTTGTGACTCAAATGACGTCACAATCGTCTAAACATGCGCAGTACATTAGTAATGTGTCTAGGTGCAGTGCCTCGAACAGACCCCGGTGCACCATGGACCTACATCGAGTTGAAAGAAGAGGGGAAGGTTGTGGGATTATGTTGAATCCCCGGTAGAGATTGTACCCCCCCTAGTCAGTATATTGAATTAAAGAGGGGCGGGAGGCTATTCGCACCTGCTTCCAACACTCGCAAGGTCTGGCAACACCGGAAGTAATATATTGTTATGTTTCCGCGTCGTGAAATCGTCTCCGCTCGCGCACATACACGTCAGCTGACATTGTGACACCCCGGCCTCGGTCGTGGTCTGGAACGTGGAACTATTTTCTAGCAGGGTCTCCAGTCTCCACTGCTGGGGGGTCCGTGTGCCCTTCTCCGGGCACATTTTCAAGAAGAGCAATTTAGAAAATACAATCATTGATAACAATTTACTTTATTATTAGTATTTTCTTCTTCTTGTTAAGTCAACAACCCGAAGTTTGGTTTGATGTAATTTCCTTCCGGAACTGCCCTTTGGCTGGTTAGAGCTGCCTGCACCATCTGGTAGAAATCCTATGTACTAAGGAAGGACGTGTGGTTCCTTTACATGCCACAATAGACATGGGACCTTCGGATTTACTATCGCTCAAGAAAATTCCGTCGACCCCGGCTGGGTTTGAACCCACGAACATGGGGTCCTGAGGCGAGTACCTTACGCCAAGACCGCCGAGGTAGACAGTGTTATTTATCGGTCTTGAAAATGACAACTACATATCACATGTCTTGATGCATGGATATATGAAAGTAGCAATTCCTATCTGGATCTTACTCAAATTCAGCGGTGACGAACTTTTTTCTTTTGCGCTCTACTATTTACGCCGAGAGTCTTTGAGCGATCCACTCCAAAACCTTTAATCTAACCTTACTCGACCGCAATCCTCCTCTGAATAATTAAAGACAACATAAAACGATTAAAGCTCTTTTTTTTTAAAAAAAAGAGCTTAGGTTCGGCGAAATATTTTAGTAATTAATTAAGCTTAGTCTTTTTTTTTTTTGCCGTTTATCTGTTTGCCTATGTTAGATTTTTTTATTGCAATTTTATTTCATATGTGGTGACCTCAATCACACCACTTAATGGGGTTGCCTACTTGGAGATTTCGAAACTATTTTGTGAAGCGGTTTGCATCTAAACTAGACGTATTTGAGCACATTACCGCTATCACACTTAGACACCAATGTACGAAGTAGAAAGAGAGTGAGAGGGGGGGGGGAAGCAGTAATAGTTCACCCTGATATGCCTCTTGTCTATGAACTATTATCATTTCCCCTCTTCGCACTACTATTTGCCCCTGGACGGATTGTCTTGCATTTCAAAATTACCTTTTACTTGTTTCTTATTCCATTCAGAAATGTGCTTCTGCATACATTAAAAAAAAATTTTACATCCTCTCATCAAGATTCCTACTGGACAGTTTTGTGAGTAAACCAAATAGCCTGAGTTATAAACGATTTAAAAAAATATATTAAAAAATAACTACTTCAAGATCAAAACCATTATTTTATGAAAATGTAACTGCTTTTTAGAATTATAAAAGAATTTGTGTTTTTGTTTCAATGTTATATCTTTAATGAAAGGAACTACTTGAATAAAGGAGTAGCAGTCCTGGTTTAGAAAACTGAGACCACATGGCACCCTCTCTCCGCAAATGTTAGCACTATTATCTCTAACGGTGGCGGCCGCTCGGTCGGTACAGCTCGCCTACGGGCTCACACCTTGCAGTTATATATTTAAAACCCGCCGAGTAAAACGTAAATACATTAGCATGGGAAATCTTATCGTTACTTGCCGTGACGTCACAGTTAAGGTGGGGATGTAGGAGACGCGAGAAAAGGCCAGTGTTTTTCCAGTTTTTAAGTAAAACTTTATTTTATTTTTTTTGCAAAATAAACAAAATATTGCTCCAGTATAAACATAAAGTTTAATTTTCTTCCCATGTGCTCAATAATTGTAGAATATCTGTAATGAACATAGTGGCATTAGATAAGAAACTTTTTAAATGAAAAGAAAAATTGTCATCAAGTTCCAGGACACCCTTGACAGATATTCAACAACAACTGTTGATATCAACGTGAGAAGAAAATTAAGCTAAACGTTGTTACTGGAGCAATATGTTATTTATTTTGGACAAAGAAATGTTTTGTTATAAAAAACTGCAAAATCACTGGCTTTTTTTTCGCATTCTCTTCCACCCCACCTTAAGGAGGAAACCCAAGATGAACAGCTGGCACGGCACATGAGGTGAAGTTGTGTATAGTAAGAAATTATGTGACATACGAAAGCACAATAGAAATTTCGTCTCATCTGAGATCAGGAAACATATGATGGAATTAACCACATTCCCTCCTCTTCTTAAATATTTCATGCACCCAGAAACTGTGTTTATGGCACTTTTTTTTAACACGCCCTTCCTCCTTCGCACAAATCGCACCCAATATTATTAACTCCTCTTCGGATAAACTCTCTATTGCAACTGAAACTTAGAAGGAATTTCTACAAACATTAAGGATGGTCTGGTGCCATGCCGTGCTAACCGTTGAAAGTGGGATAAT
>CABFWO010003199.1:76554-94699 GCA_902155825.1 Timema genevievae | reverse complement strand
TTTAGGCTCCACCCCCCGAGATGATATTTTTTTCTTCATAGACTTCAACTTTGAGTTCATCGTATCGTGAAACAGAGTCTTAAGAGAAAGAGATCCAAGGTGCCAGCCTGGAATCGAGCCCGGGATATTTAGGCTCGTAGCCAGGTGTACTGATCACTACACCATGGGGCTGGTTATATTTATACTAATGTGGCAGGTATTAGGAATGTAGAATTGATAAGAAATGTACCCGAACGTGTGTAAAAAAGGAGGGGTAGGAGTTAGGAAGGGTCAAAACCACTCTCAGGACAACCAGTTGAGATTCGAACCCCAATCACCAACATTTCAGTTTATTGCGATAGTGACGCGTTAGACCATGCGATCACAGAAGCGGGTGTGAAACGCTCTTAATTTACGAAAATATCGCGACAACGCTTGATACAATTTTGATCTAATACTGACCCGCATCAGTGGTCACATGGTTTAAGGTATCAAATTCTCAATATACTAGTGGCAGGAGGGTTAAGGTTCGAATCCCATTGGGCTGCATCGGGGATGGTTTTCCATATGATATTTGTCACTTTGGTTTTTCCATCTCATTTCCACGCTAATGCGGATGTACTTCTTCTAAACGACCTTCTTCTAAACGACGATACAATTATGAAAGATCAGGATTTTTGGAAATATTTTCCACTCTTTTTGTCCACGCAAATGAGGGTACAATTTCTCTAAAATTTTACCTCTATCATCCCTACCTCATTAGCGTATGCAACTAGCCTATAACCCGCCTCGGTGGCGTAGTTGGCTAACGCGCTAGTCGTGTTGAGCTCGACCGCCGAGGACGGGGAGATCGAGGTTCGAATCTCGGTCGGGTGAACTGGGGGTGGTTTTTCCTAAATGGTTCTCCACTATCCCTCCACGCAAATGCGGGTTCACTTCCTCTAAATTCAATCGTCCCAATTCCTAATCCATTAGCGTAATTAGTACTTAAGCGTATAACCCGAATGGGTAGTAGGATGCGGTGCTAAAAAAAACAAAAAAAAGCAAAAAAACTAGCCTATATATGTATTATAACGCAAAGCACAAAAAAAGTGCAATGGGGGACTCACCTCAGCCACTGTATAGTATACCTAATTCCTAACGAGGATGTCTGGTTCAAATCCCAACCAGCTCCGAGCTGGGTGTTTATTTCCTCCCAATAAGGGGGTATTTAATCCTCCTTTCAGACGATTGCCAATGCAGTTTCATATCCTTTCTTATTCTTTCCCCCTTCAATAGAGTTATCGATATTCTTTTGCTACTATTATTTCATATGAGTTTTAAATAAAAGACTTATTTACATCTTAAGGAGGAGGGTATCTTGTGTGCATCCACCCACATTAGCTTGGAGAGAGGATGGGAAAACCAGCTCTTAGTGCATTTGGCATTATGTCCTAACCCATTCTCCTCTCTTTCCATCAACGGTGACCATGTTCACTGTGAGCCCAGCGTTATAGAGCAGTGGTTTCCAAAACATTTGTGATATGGTCCAAATTGGAACATTATTTTGGCCTCGCGTATTGAGTATAGTAGAGTGAAATACTAAATAGCAATACGAGTCTGCTTTTTACTGTATAAACACAGGTGCTTAATTAACTGCAATTATGTATGTGAGACTTTTCTTTATCACCCCGTCTTACTGCCTGCTCAGGTAACACGAATATAAGGTAGTTACTTTAATGTGGTAGGGATAGGGAAGGAAGTATTTTAGAGGAAATATACCCGCATTTGCTTGGAATAAGAGTAGGAAACCATTTAGGAAAAATCACCCTTAGTAGCTCCATGGGGGATTCTAACCCTAATCTCCTAGTCATCAGCGGGCCAGTCTAACACTAGAGTGACGCCTTAGACCGTTTGGCCACTGCAGCGCGTTATAGTGGTGGAGAGACGTGCCATTTCTCGTCAATGTGTATGTTGTTGAGGTGGGCTGCTAAAGCCCCCCAACCCAAAAAATAAAGGAAAAGAAATAGAAAGGACGCGAAGAAAACCTTTATTAAATCACTGACGTGTCTGTGCCTTATCAATTTACAAAGTGATATTTGAAACAATTAATTTATAAATAGGCCTAAATGTAAATATACTCTGTACAACATCCTAGAGATTTTTTTCTTAAAAAAGCTCAACTTTTGAGAAAGTTCAAAGTTCTGTAACTCTCTTATTCGTGGTGCCCACCGGCCAATTATTATTATTATTATTATTATTATTGGGTCCGTGCTTCTCAAACCTTCCACACACACTACAGGTGATCAATCACGGAGAGATTTCCAGCGTTGGCTTCTGGATCTTTCAAGAAACTTCTTGATCTCCGTATAAACTATTGCTGTGTTATAGGGAATAGTTCCTGGGAATTCCTGAACTGTGAAAGGACTAGTTGAAATCGTGAAATTGTTGGTGATCCGTTACTGTTAGTTTGTTCTTTATTTAGAAAAAGGTGGGTGTCGGCACAAACACTCGTCTAAGTTGAGTCTCTAGTCTGTTCATACATATTTTTCACTAGCTTTTGTATTTTTAAATGTAACTACTTCATCAAGTACAGTTTCAAATAACCCCTTCAAACCATGATCCTGGGTGCGCCACTGCTCTCGAGTGACGTTAATCGAAGCAAAGATCACGGGCCTGGTAGAATTGCACTGCGGGCCACACGCGGTCCATGGGCTGTAGTTGGGATACCTTTGCTTTAGGGAACACGGCTACCTCTGCGGATTGTATTAAACGTATCCATAAAATAATATCTGGTTCATCTTGCGATCTTTTCCTCTTGGAAATAAATGGAGGAGCTTTTAAAAGGGTGAAGTAGGCTGATATAATCTTGAAAGGGGATGACAATTCGGTGACACGTTGTAACTTACTATTAACTCCACCTACATCTAGAATAATTTAAACAAGAGCACGTTAATGAACTTCTTTGCTTTGAAAACTGGATACGAATTCTTCAAATAGTTTCGAACGTATGCGTTAGGGCCTTGTATGCAAATCACTACGTTTATGTTTTTGTCGACTCAGAACGGGATGGATTTGTTTCTATCATGGACTCGTTTTACGATGTTTCGATCAGGTTCTTGTGTCTTTCACGAATATTACTGCACATGTGCACTTTTTTATAAGTATCATTAAAATATAATATATGCCTGGGTAGAATGTAAATGTGTTTCTCACTACGCTTTATTGAAATGGACCGGTGTCGGAAATCGCGCTCGCAATAGGTTGGTTTGCTAGTGACTGGAGGTTCAGGGATTGAGTCCAGGTTGGGTATATTGAGGTTTTTGCAACTCTCTCTCCACGAGAACGTTGGTACAATTTCTCTATCTTTCTCATCCTTGTCCCATTAGTGCAAATAGCAGGAGAGGAAGTTAAGCGTGGTGTGCATAAATATCTGAATATTCTCTGAATAGTCCAAATAAAATAGAGGGAAAAAGGTATTTTTTTAGACGGAAACCCGTACGAGGGAAGAAATATAAGAATAGAGAGGGAAAACACTAAGAATAGAGGAGGGAAAAGTAGGAATAAAGAGGGAAAACACTAAGAATAGAGGAGGGAAAACTTAAGAATAGAGGAGGGAAAAAACACTAAGAATAGAGGAAGGAAAAACACAAATTAGCTCTCTCGCCCTAAGGAACTGGAAAGTTTATGGCCGCCAGAACGTAAGCCCAATCAACCTTATTCCGAGACATCTCCATCAGATGAGGATTTTTTATAGCCACGTCTTACTACCCTTTCGGGTTACACACTGTTAGGGAAATAAACCTTGGTCTACCAGATCAGAGTCCAACAGGTCAGAGCACAGTGACATCTTCTGGTCACAGCACTAACTTTCTATTTATTATTTAGTGTCACTGTCAACGGTATCAGTGAGTTATGCCGGGATCACGATAAACTAAGCATTCACGTAACGTAACATTCATTTAACGTTCACGGGACGTGAAAGTTATTCCCTGGACAATAATTAAGTTAAATGACCGTTAAGTCGATCGTGATCCCGGCACAATACTGTATAATATAGGGAAATTGAATGAGAGGTGTTGGTGAAGGTAAATGCATCAGCACTTCCTTGCGCGGAGGATGGGAAATAACACCGTGGGAGGACCTAGTGCAGTGTTTCGTGACTCCAAGATGCGAGTCACACCAACCCTAACCTCAATCACGTGTTTGTGACAACCAGTGACTAACTTATGTGTTTGATGGTTTGCTCCTGGGTAAAATAAAACTAAACCTTACCAAAATGTTTTGGTTTTATTTTTTAAAAAAAGGACATGGGTGGACTGAGCCACCAGAACACCGGGCGATATCCATTCAATTATAAATTATTGTTTTTATTAAATTCTTATCAAAAGTTGCAGTGAGTCGGTTTGAGGGGGCCAAGAATACGGAAATTGTGAAAATATGTGATGACATTAAATGTACAACCACCCCGTTTATTGTTTCTTGAGGTTGTTTATAAAAAATTTACTAAGCGAAACGTAAACCTATTTCTTATTGAATAGACTAATAATTGTAAGATACACAAAAAGAGGGAAGATGGTCATTTTATAAACTTAGTCATATTTAAAAATAGACTCCCAGCTTTTGTCAGTAGAAAGTATAAAATGATTTTTTAAGTGGATTGAATATTAATATTATGATCGATAATGTAGCTGAAATAACCTCTTGTTTAAATTTACTACTAAGTTATTACAAATATAAATACTTCATCTCACTTCTTAAGCTTACAATGAAACGGGATTTAGGAATGTTTGTTAAGGGCCTTCATATTTGTAGTCCCAGGCTACTTGGAAACTGCCAGTACACCCCTGAAAAAGGATTATAATCAAGGGCCGTACTTTGATAAACTTAAAATGATCAAAACTTGACTTAATAAAATTAACTGAAAATTCCCTAAAAATGACATCAAATTTTAAAAGAATTACATACAAATCTAAACAAAAACACTTAATGAAACTAAAAAAAGATATATTATATAAATCATCTGCATTCTCGTAGATATACAAATATATGTTTCAGAAGTATTTACTACCCTCTACTAACTCAACCCTATCCAGCTTAGTTGCAATCTCACCAGGAATGTGTATTTTAAAAACTTACAAGTAAACAGGATATACAGTTCATTGTCTACATTATCTTCTTATTCAAACAAATGTGTTCCGAAATTCTTTTGTAGTATAAAAATCTATAGTATTTGAAAATGTACCTTCACAAGATAAATTCCTAGAAAGGAAAAAAAAAAGAAAGATAATAAGACCCAAATAATCCAAAAGGAGAAAAAATAATCAAAGAACGAGCTATAAAAACGTTTCCACAACCAGAGGTTTATGAACATGCCCAATGTCTATGATGTACCAACAAAATAGTTGTAATGTAAAATAATCTAGGGCTAGGTTTTAATAATAATAATAACCATAACATAAATTAATCCACGAAAAGCTGGCAACATTTTAAATTAAGAATTGTTTGTGAAATAAAGTGTATAATATAATTTTGACCCAAATTATCCTTCTTTGGACTTTGAGCTTGTTTATCAATCTCTGTGTCTTACAACTCCTTCATATAAAACAAATAATTTAGTTGTTCCATTATTTAGAAAATATTAAGAGAAATTACAGCCTTAGTGCACCAAGGGGAGATAAGAACCCCGGCTTTCTAGATTAGAGCTAAGAGGGGACTAACTTTGTGTAAAACCTACTATACACGGATTTTGGTAGAAAGCCCATTCTAGAAGGTCTTATTTTGTAACAGAATCCTACCGTATATTAGTATTTTGGTAAAGTGAAAGACCCTCTAGAAACCATTCTGAAAGGCCTTTTATCATACCAAAATACTAGTATACAGTAGGATTCTGGTACAAAATAAGACCTTCTAGAATGGGCTTCCCACAAAAATCAGGGTATATTAAGATAGTAGTTACGTTACTCGATGTTCGTGGGTCCGAATCCAGCGGGGATCGATAGCTTTTACTTGAGTGATAGAAATCTGTAGTAAAAATTCCTTTGGAAGTGTAGTAAAGCCGTCGGTTTTATGTAGATTGTGACATGTAAAGGAACCCTGGAAGGTATGTGAAAATATCTTTCCTGGCAAAATTGGTCTCGCTCTCGTAGAAATTCTCGTTTGCTGATATAAACAGTCGGTTCAGAAAGTGCACTTCAAAGAAATCAACTAACTAAATAAAAATAGTTATACTACAAGCCTACCATATTGTAAAACTGGATCTCCAAACATACATTATAGGTAGTGGCGAGGAATGTTGCAATGCTTGTTAAAACTATATGTGTGGCATGTTCTCTATCCAGTATGTCCCCATTTCACCAATCATACATGCCCTATTCCACATATCTCGCATGATATGTTCGTTGAAACCTGACCAATGAGTGTTCTTAAGAATATATGTGATGATAGCTGAAACAAGGGCAGTTCAAACAAGTTCTGCTTACCATAAAAACATTACACACCACACCACTGACCCCAGGTTGTTTTTTATAGCTCTTTTTGTGCCTGATATGTGATTCAAGTGCTGGTTAAATAAACAGTTAAATGCCCATAAGATCAAATATCTTTTGACCAATAACAAGACAGCAGATCATTGTCATCCATCGTACGTAGGTGGAAAAAGTCGTGTGTGTGTATAATATACATATACCTATGTAAACCGAGCATCGAGTATTTATTTGATTCGCTTCATTTATGTATTTTTGATGAATGAGTTGAAAACACACGCAGTTTCTCAATAGACAGCTCCATTTCCATAACAAAGTGGGATGACGTCTCTATTTTTTCTCTCTCTCTATTTAGTTACCAAAATCTCATTGCGCCTGCGCATGTCCAGTTCCAAGCACGACCCAACAAATGGCATCAGCTTTACCTGATAGCTGATCTCCGCCGTTGATCCATATATCACATTGTACAACTTACTATATGGAGAGAGAGCGATGGAGGTTTGAAGGGGGGGATGAGGGGCCGCATACGTAACTTCTTTTATTTACAAAACAGATGTTGTAGGCATATATAACGGTGTGTGCCTCACTTTTAAAATATAGCTTCGGAAAGAGAGAACATTTATTACGCTTCAAAACAACGATCCTGTAAAGATAAACTTTGTTTGGATGCTTTTTTTTTTGTTTGTTTTCGTGGGCACGAATTGCCCTGAAAGCATTTTGCATCAGTATTTGTTTCTAAATAAGAATCCTCAAGATATTGGCTGCGCGCGTATATGCATGATAATATTTTTTTTTTTTACCTGCTTTTAGTTTATAATTGAAGAGCTGACCATTACCGTCCAAGATATTTATCATTAAGAAGTCTCTCGGGTTGCGGTTTAATTGGGCACTAGGCGCAGGGAAGTAGAGGGTACGGGTACCCACCTCGAGGGTACGACGGAAACTTGTATCGAGTTTATCTTCGTGAACTCAGCCCAGTTACCTGTGCCGGCAACTGCTATGTGTGAGTGGTTGGTTTGGTGTAACGGAGGGGGGGCCACTGCTTTCGGTGTAGAACTGCCCGGCGGGCGCTATATTTAGGGCGACCCGCGCCGGTGGCTCATTCATTAGTATAACAGCAGGGGTCGGCAACTGATCGATCACGATCGACCGGTCGATCTCACGACAATTTTCAGTCGACCACGTAAAACAACTACATCGTCATTAAAAGTCGATATTTGAGTCTTCTGAACTCGCAAATATATAAAGTGCTTTTAAATAATATTTGAGTATGACCAATTTTTTTTCAGCACCGTGTCTTACTACCCATTCGAGCTATACACTTATGTACTAATTACTTTAATGGTTTTAGAGGTAAGGAAGGCTATATGTATAGGAAGTGTACCTGTGTTTGCATGGAGGATGAGTGGAAAACAATTGTGAGAAAACCACCCTCAGTACACCCGACTGAGATTAGAACCTGGATCTCCCCCTCATTGGTAATCTAGTCTACTGCGAGAGTATTGCCTTGGACCATGTGGCCACCAAAGCTGTTAGTATGAACAAATTAACTAAAATAAATAGTTTAATATGAAAATGTACATTTTATTATATATATATATATTTTTTCTATAGAGGTATTTTGGGAAAAATTTAATTTAACAAATAAATATAAAATATACATACAAAAAATAGATAAAAAAGGTAATGTAAAGAAAGGATGGGTGATCTCGGGACCTTTGATAATTTAATAAGTTAATAGGGGACCAAAAAAGGGTTGCCAATCCCTGTTATTGTGACAAACTTGTGAACAATGTTCTTTGAAGGGGGGGGGGGAGGGGATACTTAACGTGCACTTTCTAAACACAGGACTATATCATTACATTATTTAATAAAACTGACTTAATCCAGGCCAGATCTCTTACCTTACCAATCATCCAAACCACCCATTGTCAAATGTAATAAGGATATTTTATTGAACTATTTTAGCGTCTTACTACCCGTTTGGGTTGTACGCTTATATACTAATTATACTAATAGTTTTAGGGATATTTAAAGAAAGTACACCAACATTCACGTGGAGGGAGATTTTAAGAGCATTTAGGAAAAACCTACCCTCAGTACAGCACCATACTAAGATTTGAACCTTGATCTCCCGGTCATCGGCAGTATAGTTTAATGCAAGAGTAACATCCTACATTTTTATTATATTTATTTAAGGTATTTAACGTGCACTAAACCGACTGACTATATCAACACACGAGAATTTCTATGAGCAAGAGCAAAAGAGCCTACCAATTTTGCCGGTAAAGCTATTTTCACATACCCTCCAGTTCTTTTACATACCACAGTCGACATAGAACCGACGGCCTTATTATTCACTGAAGAAAGTTGTGCTACGGTATTTTATCACTCAATAAAAATCTGTTGACCCCAGTTGAGTTTGAACCCAAGAACATCGTGTCTTGAGACGAGCACCTTACCCCAAGACCACCGAGGTTGATGGCACCTTAGAATTTTGAACTATACGGCCACCGAAGCGGATCTGAACACGTATTCAGTCTACTGTTTCAAAGGTAGAGTTTGAAATGTACCCGCATTTACGTGCTAGGAGGGTCAAGAAACTACCTTAATACACCCGGTTGGAATTCCATCCCTCCTGACCTTCTCGTCTCGAGCAAATCAGACTAAACGACCTTGATGCTTAGAACCTATGTGATTTAAATATAAATAAGTATCTTAGGGAATTTGTTGATGCCATCGATTTTAGTCAAATAGATATTTGTAACAAGACATCGTTTATAACTTATTTTCTCCGACCTCTCCTTATTACTACCTGGATAGAGACGAAGAGAAAAATAGAATTTAAAGGAAAAGTCACCCCATTACAATCAGATGGGATTCGAACCCCGACAGCCTCGGTACCGGCAAACCAGACAGTACGACACTGACGTCTTTGTCCGTTTGCCCACAGGATAGGGTGTTTAGAACTTTGGAAAAAAAAGTTACCTCTCTATGTAATGAGCTCATTAATGAATAATGAAATGAGGGAGTATTGTATATATATGATATATCTGGGTGAGGCCCAAATAATAAAACAAATTGTAGCAGACATTTACTTAATTTACATAAAACTACACGAAAGCTACCTTTTACCCTCCCATATTATTGAGCAACCGCAAAAACGCGTCTAATGAATCTTCCGTTCAAAGGAATTTGTTTTTGAATTCGGAGTGACTATAGACCAAGTCAATTATTTCTCAAGTGATTTATGTTATTATAAGATTATTAATGATTCAATTTATTTTTGGACAGAATTCGGATACTAATTAAAATAAATCGATAGAAAAATAAATAGAGAAAAACGAGAAATACTCGACATCAGTTCAACTAAAACAGCTTGGAATTAAATTTGCTAACTTATTTAGGCAGATATTTTGTTTTTTTAGAAACTAGCCAAAGACTGTGATAATTACTGCCACAAATACGTTAAACCCTTTCAGACCTTGGGCACACAATTGTATACATTTGTGTACATTTACAGCGTTTAATTATAAAAGTATAATTAAACAAATTTAAATACAAACAATATTTTGAGTGAGACATAATGTGCACAACTGTGTAATTATTAATAAATTAATACATTTATTTGACTGGCACTGACATCGCTTGGAAAAATTGTATTACAAAAACATATGTTTTCAAAGTTAAAACTAATTCAGATTTGAATATATATAAAGAACCGCGTCTTACTACCCGTTCGGTTTATGTGCCTTTATACTAAATTACGCTACTGGCTTTATGGATTAGGAAGGTTATATTACTAGGAAGTGTACTCTCATTTGCGTGGAGGGAGAGTAGGAAATCTTTCGTAAAACCAACCCTCAGTACACCCGACCGAGATATGAACCTCGATCTTCCTGTCATCGTCAATCTAGTCTACTCTAAGAGTAGCGCGTTAGGTCATGCGGCCACCGAAACAGAATTTTGCTACACTCATTGAGGGGCACGCAGACTAAATGTCAGGCTCACCTAGTCTGGTTTGCCGGTGGTGAAAGGTCAAGGTTCTAATACCATCCGAGTTTTCTGATAATGGTTTTTCCCTAAATGTTATCCCACGTCACCTCCCAGTGAATGCGGACTCTTTTACTCTAAATTGTACCTTCCTCATTCCTACCCCATTAGTGTAATAAAATGCATATTGCTTGGATGGGTAGTAATACATGGTATGAACAAAGTATTGATCAGTGAATTTAGCAAGTGTGTCGAATGGCGGGTATACAGCCCAATTTTCATAGGAAGGGCCTTTTGGAGAATACAAATATATTTTGGGCGACTAACGTTGATAACATTTTATTACCATATTAGGTTTTTCTAGGTATTTTATAATATCTATGTTTATATAAATTATAAATTAACCTAAAACACAACAAACAGTCCCCCGGCCATTAATACATCAGTGTTATAGTGAAAACCCACATTTCTCCCATGCTAGTTTTTTTGGCCATATCACGAATCGAACCCACTACCTTCAACTCAGTAGGCCCACTGAGCTAAGGTGTCGAATAATATCGAAAGTTACAGCTGCATATCACATGGCTTGACGTATGAATACGTGAAAATATATTTAGTAAATTTTCTAGCTGTCAAATAAGAATCTTTCTTTGAACATTTAATTATAGCTATCTGCAGTGGCGACCTGGTGGTTTAAGGCGTTTGTAATAATATAAACCTTAGCTTGCATGGGTCTATGGTCTTGGGGTAAAGTGTTCACCTAAGGCAGGACCCGAGGTTCATGGGTTCAGACACAGCTTGGGTCATTGTATTTTTATCAAGCGATACAAATCCGTAACACAACTTCTTACTAAGTAAAGCCGTTGGTCTCATGTCGATTATGGCATGTAAAAAATCCCAGGAGGATATGTCAAAGTACCTTTACGGTAAAATTAGTTGGCCCTTTCGCTCTAGTTCATAGAAATTCAGTGTGGCAGACAACCGGAACCACCACACCTCCTAACCTCCTCTGGTGCATGGGATTTCTGCCAGATGGTGTAGGCAGCACTAGCCAGCCGAAAGGTTGTGGGCATGCCCATCGTCGGATGGATAGAGATCACATCAAACCAACCCTAAGATGGCTGACCTAAGAAGAAGAAGAAGTTTGTTTGGAAGCCTTGACAGAATAACCTCCTAGCACTCTCCATCACGGTAGATATCTTGGCAGTGTCCCACGTGTGTCGGAGTTCCTAGTTGCCCGCCGAGCCTGACTGTACCGGTCATATTGGCAGTTAAGTGGATCAGCACGTCCCATAGGGTGATATGAGCCGGTGCCTCGAACTCGTGACCTCCAAGTCCAGCGGAGCACGGGACTCCAATTATCCCTGGCAGCCCGATGGTTTACAGCTGCCTGGCTTCGAAGGAGGACATTATCAGGTAGTGACCATGTGTCATGTTTTGGCGCGTGACTGTGGTGGGAGGAACAAGGGTATATGGCGCAGTGGGGTCATTAACTCCTGTGACCACCTCCACGGCTGATTTACTGATTGATCATTTGCTATAGCTTATGAAATAGTTGACCGAGTGTAACGAGGTTCTGTTTTAACTGAACCATTGGCATTTCGTCTGTCTGTATATACGGATGTTTGCTACACAATAACTCTCAAATACGTGGAACAATTTTTAACAAAATTTGGCAGGGAAATTCTTTGAGCTTAGGCCAAACGATTTATATGCATAGTTTTATAAGCTGGCTACCCGTTTTAATATGGCAACTGTTCAAAATACCTTTTGTTTAATAGCTCATCACAAGTGATTTGAATTTTAAACTCTACGCAATCAGTCAAGTAGCTAGGGCGTATTTAATTTTTTTTTATTTTTGATATCAATTGTGAGACTAACGTCTTAAACCGTGGGAACAATGGCTGTTATCTATAAATATAATGTAGAATTAAACATAATATTAATTTGTTTTTTGTGTAATTTTTACCAGCAAGGAAAAATATATAATTCATTTCAAAGGAGAAATTATAAGGGATATTTAAACTTGAAAATATATGTATATAACTGTATATATATGACTATAACAAGGAGATAGCGAGATCTACTCTTCACAGAACTACTAGTACCCACATTTTAACTAAATTTGTTGATGTGTACATTAGTGTAAATATAGGTCCTTCCTATTTCTCTCCAAGGGTACCTTCTGTTTGTATGTTTAATATTACTGTGACCTATCATTTTAGAATTAATGGCGTCAACAGTTTTTTAAAAAAAGAAGAAATATTTTTAGTTTGTTTGTTGATCAAAAGGAAGAATCATCAAGCGTTTGTAAATTATAGCTTAGCTATTCATGTACAATTAAATGAACGAGTAATAGGTTTATTCCATCAAGCGTTTGGTTAAATGTATCAAAACGTACCTTTATTAATTTTATTCAGGAGGTCAAACTGTAATTCACAACTTGGTTCACATACTCTATAGTATGTTAAAATATATTAACAAATGTTGCAAAATAAAATAATTCCACAGATTTTGAACAAATTTGGTGCGTACGCAGTCCTTCTGTACTATTTATTTCCTTTATAAGGGTAAATTTGGTTGGGCCATGGGCACAAATACCCAAATGGCTATTAACTGTGTTTGGCACTTAAAATTTCAAAATAATTAGTTTATTTCTGTAAAAATAGCTTTGTGTGTCTCTTGATTAAGTGAACATTTTAAATTGATTTTTATTTGTAAGAAACATTTTGTGACAAAAAACCTATTTGCATTTTTTTTATTAATATAATTCAGGGGTTGCCAGAGCACAACCCATCTTTAAAATCCTAGAGATAGTCAAATACTGTATATGTTTATCAATCTCTGTGTGTAACATACTGAGAAGGATATAATTCACTTTCATCTATAATTTGTTTTTAATTATTGTTGAGTAACTTGTCACTCCAATTCAAATGTAGTTATCAAGATGTTCATCTTTGAGACGGCTTCTGTATCAGGGATGGATACAGGATTTTCGTGAGGGCGGAATCATGGCAAAGGAGTTTTTTGAAGAAAGGGGGTGCTCTCACGGGATCGAGTTGGGGGAGGTCCCTCCTCGGGAAATTCTGATGGAAAAATACTTCAAAGTTTGAGAGTAATTTAGAAATCAATTAAAAAAAACAACTCATACACGTTCATTGTTTTTATATATTTTTTGCTATTTTTTTTAACTAAATAAATGTGTGAAACTGTAACTGATTTATTGACAGTGATTGATACGCGAAGCATCTGGATAGTGATATATTACATGACAGTACAACTAGTAGTGACAATAACTTTGATTTGATTGGTTTAATTTTTTAATTGTTATTGTTAATACTAACTAAAAAAATTCTTAACGGGGGGCCCGCACGCACCCCTCGCCCCCCCTATGGATCCACCCCCAGTCTGTATTTGTTTTTGACCCCCTTTATAGTTAGAAATGATGACACGCAGATTGTTAGAGCAGAACAACGCATTCACTCGGAATGAGACAGGACCAAGAACTGAACTAGTTTCCTTCGAGACATAAAGAAATTACATATTCTGAATCTGAGGTGACCCTCTTCCCCTCTTCAACGATAATTCACTTTGGAAAGCAAACCATTAGTTTCTCATGTGAGTTTTTAAATATGTGTCACTGTGAGCTAACGGTAGCTTACGACAAACCACTTGGCGACCTTTGAACTAGATCAATGTGTGTGCCAAAAATAAAACAATAAAAAAACTTGATCGCAGACATCTTTTAAGAGATTTTATGCCGTTTAATTTATGCTATACCATATAAATGGAGATTAGTAAATAATAATAAAAAAGGGAATTTTTATAAATCCAGACATTTTGTTTTTAGTGCTTTAAGTATTACAGTATTCTTCATTTTTTGTTTCTGCATTAAAATACATCTGGTCTTGTTTTCTGCTGATAGGAGGGTCAGGGATCAAATCCCTTCTGGGTATAATAAGGATGTTTTCAACTTTAGGGATTTTCTTAAATTTCCTCTAAATTATAACTTACTCATCTCTATTAGTACAAAGCTGCAGATAGGCTAGACTGGTAGTAGGACACAGAACATAATGTTACCTTTAAAACATTTATTTAAGAAAACCATTACATAGATTTATAGGAAAATATATATACAATATTATATACTACCTGGCATTATATATTCTCACCTAATTTTATAAAGAGTGTTACATTACACTAACGTGAGCTATTAGATTTTAAGATTCATCTATCTCTATTTTAATAAAATCAAATGTGAAAACTCGACTCGTCTGCTGAAACGCGTTGTCAAGGTAAAGCGATCCAGAAATAAGGTGAAATGCAACTTTTGCTGTGCAATGCCTCTTACGCCCTTCTTACATGGAATGTTTCAGGCCAATTTAATCTGGGGCTAATATTTTAAATCAGTGGCCATTCCTCGCTACCGTAATTAGAACGCAGGTAATAAGAAGTATATCTTAACGAACACGTGACACTATGGATTGCTATTGTAGCTGAAAATAATAATAGTGAAGACATTATTATTGTACTCTCTAATTATCTTGGCAACGATTAGAGAAATAGATTTCTCAGCCCACTTGATAAGATATCAAGTATATACCCAACGTTTATGAAAATTAAGATAGTACGCGTTATCGTAGTGTTGTAATTGTTATTGCTTGTACTTGCTGTCACGCGAGCGACTACAAATTACCAGGGAAGTTATCAAAGTAACTAAGTGCCAGCGATTGGTCGAATAATATAGTTCTTCTAAATGGTAGTCTATCAAACAAACTTGACCAGATTTGGTGATATTTTTCCTTCACGTTCTATTATACGAGTTACAAATCTGACTAATATTTTATTACTAAGATGTTGTCCTTAGTGATTGTATTTACAACAATAAGAATATTTTCCTTGATTTTCAAGCGAGTTCACTTAGATCGTTGTTTACCTCCTCTGAACAAGTTTAAGCTCTGTCGTTATGTTCGCGAGCTAACCCAGCTTATTAGAACATAAGGCAATGGATTTTTAGGCTGTTAAAGATAATCGTCTAAGAACCTTCTTTGGAAATTATAGATGGGAGTGTTTACATCAACAAGTTTTTTTTAACACCAAGTCTTACTACCCGTCCGGGTTACACGCTTATGTACTAATTACGATAATGATTTTAGGGACGAGAAACTTTATATTAATATTAAGTGTACCCGCATTTGTGTAGAGGGAGAGTGGAAAATCATTTTGGAAAAACTACCCTCAGTACACCCGACCGAGATTTGAACCTTTATCTTACCATCATCGGCAGTTTAGTCTACTGTGAGAGTAGCGCCTTAGACCATTCGGCCACCGAAGTGGGCTACAAGCTATTGTAAATAATTATACTTCTCTTTAATCGAATTTGACCCGCCTCGGTGGCGTAGTTAGCTAACGCGCTAGTCGTATTGAGCTCGATTGCCGAGGACGGGGAGATCGAGGTTCGAATCTCGGTCGGGTGAACTGCGGGTGGTTTTTCCTAAATGGTTTTCCACTCTCCCTCCACGCAAATGCGGGTTCACTTCCTCTAAATTCAACCCTCCCAATTCCTAATCCATTAGCGTAATTAGTACTTAAGCGTATTACCCTAACGGGTAGTAAGACGCGGTGCTAAATAATAATAATAATAATAATAATAATAATAATTTAATCGAATCTGTATTGGTATTTATCACGAGCCCTATTCAGAAAAGGGATGTTGTGATATCAAGTATTACATGACTTAACCTAAGAGCAGGAGCGAGATGATAATAGAACATTGTTCGATCTTATGAATTTATATATATAAAAAAGTGTTTTACGGAAGGATAGTTTGTGGTCTTCTTAAGATGAGTTGTTGTATATGCTAACAAGCTATTTAAAATATTTAGTACTTACATGCAAGGTTTGTATACTAAATAAGAGTTAACTCACAGCAGCCATTATTGCTTACATTACACACATCAACAGCGATCTTGTCTTACTATGTTAAAATCAACTTAGAGTGTACAAAGAAGGTCACCGAGCCATTTAGGTATCAGATTCCGTTACATATCATTAATTTAGAGCTATATTATTATTATTATTATTATTACTAACACCGCGTCTTACTACCCGTTAGGTTTATACGTACTTACGCTAATGTGTAATGGTAGGGTTATTGTGAGATGAAATAGAGGACCTTACAGTTTAACGTGGGATCCGAACCACGGTGGAGGTCTGGCATTCCACACATTCATAAGTTGTGATTAGAGCTATACATTTGTTCCTGTGCGTTCTTGCACCATTGAGTTCCTGCCTAAAACAACACATTAAACACAAATCTTAAGTCATGATTGGTAAATTGTAATATTTGAGCAATAAAATGAACGTGCAGATATATTATTTTTAATACCGTATGGGATCGAACTATAGCTCTTCAGAGCCTGTCTCTCCCCACGGATAACAACTAACTTTGGCAATACAGTTCAAACCCGAGGTTAGTGTTTTGTATCATACTTAAAAAAATCAGTGGAACTGGGACCGGTGAAACTGTTTTATAATGTTTTAAAAAATACAATAAAATTGAAAAGTAATTATCTTAAAATGTAGAAAAACTATTGAACTGCTTTAAATTTACCTGTTATCAATTTGATAAAGCAGGTATTCGCGCTTTGCTGTGCTTCCTGTTTCGAGCGCAATCTTGTAACTGTTCTAATTATCCCGGGTGCTACGTGGGGGAATACGGGAAGCCTTACAGACGTTTAGAAATCACGGACTATTTATGAAGCGATTTGATATTTTTAAATATTGCTTTCACCAAAATATAGGCAAAAGCTCTGACCGGTTAAAAAGTTTATATTTTAAGATTAAAGGGTTTTTAAATTCTCTGGTGGGACCTTATAAATATATGATTTTATTTGATAGAAGAAAGATGAATCTAGGACGTAAGGAAAGCGTAGTTAAATTTCTTAAAAAAACACTTTTAAAATCAAAATCTAAACTTTTTTAATAGTCAGAAACCTGCTGATAGTTTTTGAAAAAAAAAATCATTCAACTTATTAAATAATGTCCATTTTTCTTTTGTCAACTAAATTAAATAATTCTTTAGTATCTAGAATCATGGATTTTAATTCTCTTCACATAGTAAAGTTAACAGTTCTTCAATATCTGTCAATGGTTTCCTGGAATGTAATGACAACTTTTGTAACGGTGCTTTCACAATCCCTCTCCACCCCTTTCGGTCTGAATGGTCGCGGCGCTGTTGTCGGGCGCAGCTTGTGGAGGAAGGTGGAGGAGGGTGGAAACTCTCGAGGGATAGTACCGTCATACTGACCAAGGTGTGACCAGGTCAAGGAAGCAGAATAGTTACAATGTCTGTCAATCGCTCTGTTTGATCAATAAACCAGGATTTAAACGCCAATGACTGAGTTTCAATCAGTAGGTCTCAGGGCTGGGTTTTACTAAACAACAAATCCACTATTAAGGAATAAGCTCCGAAAGTGAGTTTAACTTTTTCTCTTCTTAATTCAAGAGGTTTCTCATTTAATGCCACTATGTTAATAACATATATTTAACAACTGATTATATCACCATGTGTAGAAAATTAAATTCTATTTTTCTACTGGAACAGTACTTAATTTATTTTTGCCAACAAAATGTTTTTCTACAAAAACTGCAAAAACACTGGCCTTTGCTCACGTACTCTTTTACCCAAACTTAACCGCACTACAAAA
>CABFWO010003199.1:40047-76533 GCA_902155825.1 Timema genevievae | reverse complement strand
AAAAAAAAAAAAAAAAAAATGCGACTATAACTAGCCAAAAAGGAAAATTATTGCATCACATATAGATACTTTTTGTCAAAGTTGGCTAATTTACCAAACTCATTTTTAGTATTCTTTAAAAGGTTTTTCTTCTGTTGTGTTTTTGTGGCAGTGCTAATTTAATCAGGCCTCTTACACATTAAATTACTTGAACTAGTAACTATATCGCCACCGACTTATCAGAAACAGTTAGCTGGAGATCTGGCCATTAGATCACTAATCGATACAGGGGTAAGATAGACTTCCCCGGGGATCCTCAACAATTGATCCTGAAATTACAATGTACATTGTTTTATCTGCAATGTAAAGTGATTTTTTTTTTAATTTTTGCGTTCAGCCCCAGGGTTATTAATGTCTTAACTGTAGGCGTAATAAATATTTTAGAGAACATGCACCCGCAATAGCGTATAAAGGTGATGGTACAATCAGGCTGAGAAACATTACACTTAGAAAACCCAATCTCAGTGCATCCGTAAATATTTGAACCTTGGCCCCTCTACCAGCAGACATGCCATTTATTGTGAAGCTTACACCTTATAGGCTACCATATTACCATCATTTTGTGTTGTATATTTTATTATAACAAAGAGAACAATACTCAGAAATCCGATTCGGTGGTAGAATGGCCTCAAGAGTAACTCTAGAGATCTACTTGATCGCCGAGGGCGGGGATATCGGGGTTCGAATTTCCGGTTGGGTGTATTGGGCTGGTTTTTTTTATTAATGGTTCTTCAAATGCGTGTACCTTTCTTCTATAGTTACACCTTGGTTATCTATACTACACTTTCATAACTAATATATATGTGTACAAACTGGACGGGTAGTAATATTCACTGGAAAAAATAAACAAAAAACTTTAGGAACTGTAAAATGATAGGAATTGAGTCTAATAATTGTTTACCAGCGTGGGAATTTGTTATAAAACTATGCAAACAAAAGATTTAGATTAATGAAAGATGCCATTTTCTAAAGATATAGAGCAGTGCCTCCCAAATTTTTTAGAACCATGGCCCAATTTTTATCTTTAATAAACTTGAGGAAGATGGGTGGGGAGGGGGTGGAATTTTTTTTAAATCCAGTAAATGTTTTACTTATCTTTTTTAAATTCTGTATCTTTTCCATTTTTTTTTGTGATTTTCTATTTTCAAATACTTAAAAAAATTTCAAATTTCAACATTTTTCACAGCCTACCTAAAATTGTTTTGTGATCCACAATTTGGGAACCATTGCCCTAAGGTCTAAAACATGGGGTAAGGACGAGGAGGGTTGTTCTAGCATCAGAATCAGTGTTACCTCCAATCTAATTAGAGGAGAATGTAACGCCCGAATAAGCAGCCATCCCAGCATTTACCATTCACACCAACTTGAATTCATTAAGATCCACCCCCTCGGGCCTGAAATCATAGATTCAATGGGTATTTTTGAATACAGAACATAACCCCACTGATTTATAAGATGGGAAAGTGTGTCTTGTATTAGGGCAGTAAATATAAATAACGACTTTAACGCGTTAAATGACATGATTCAATGATCAAGCCTCATTGTCCATGGCAGGCGAGCGAGTGTCGTAACCGGTCATGTCCAGTTGTTGGATTCAGTCGTACAAATGATGTCAGAACTTACTTTCGGTGACTTTAACCACATCAAATTAGAGGAAGAGACTACTAGCGTACAGATAAAGAAAGTGCATTGGTTGAAAAACACAGTATGGGAAAAATACTTCCAAAGTTCAGTTAGTTGTCATCAAAGTCCTGAGTCAAAGTGAGGAGGGATTAATTCCTCAAATTAAGATAATATTATTAATTTTAATAGTATAAACAATTTACTACACATTGTATATTTAAGATAAAGTAATCATTTACTTTAGTACCTGAATAATTGGGTTTATTTAAATTCTAAAAACCATCTCTCCTATAGTAATATAAAGAATGTACACTCCTATTTTTCCAGGAAGAATCTCTGAATCTAGAAAAGCTACTAGATCTACTTTCACGCATTCATACGTCAAGTCATATGATCTAAGGCTTTAAACTTTGAATAGGTATTAATAAATACCTATAAGATAAAACAAATAATATTGAAAACAATTTTCAATGTTGAGCACAAGAAAAAGTTTGTATTTTCCAAAAGGGCCTTCCTTTGAAAATGTAGACCATACGGTTGGGCTTCAAACCTCCGCCTCCCAGACTCTGCCTTGTTTGTATTTCTACCTGTTGTGTCAGAAGCAACTTTCAAGGTGAACAGGAGGCTGATTGACTCCTGAGAGTACTGATATGTTAGCACAGACCCTCCCTTGTTTGTATTTCTACCTGTTGTGAGTATCAGAAGCAACTTTCAGGGTGAACAGGAGGCTTATTGACTCCTGAGAGTACTGATATGTTGGCACAGACCCTCCCTTGTTTGTATTTCTACCTGTTGTGAGTGTCAGAAGCAACTTTCAAGGTGAACAGGAGGCTGATTGACTCCTGAGAGTACTGATATGTTGGCACAGACCCTCCTTTATTTGTATTTCTACCTGTTGTGAGTGTCAGAAGCAACTTTCAGAGTGAACAGGAGGCTTATTGACTCCTGAGAGTACCGATATGTCGGCACAGACCCTCCCTTGTTTGTATTTCTACCCGTTGTGAGTGTCAGAAGCAACTTTCAAGGTGAACAGGAGGCTTATTGACTCGTGAGAGTACCGATATGTCGGCACACACTCTAACCTCTTTGTATGGTACGTGTTTCTTGATTGTGATGCAAAATTACTAGGAATGTAGTTTGTAGTGAATATATGTGATGAGAGGGGTGTTGTTTCTAAATTGAGTACTTTAACATGCTGACGGTTCAGTCTCTGAACTGTAAAGGCATATATTTAATATTGTAAAGCAGCTTTTGTGTAACAATTTGTTTAAGTTTCTTTTGAAGTAGCTCTTTATTTGCATGGGTTTTGTATTTGTTTTTGTTCTTCGGAATTTTCCCGCCGTTTTTAAGAAAGTTCCGCCGTTTTGAGGGTTTCCCTCCCTTTTTTGGGAACTGGTGGGAGGTAGGTGGGTTTGTTTTGTTTAATAAACCGCAAGATTTTGAGAGAAGCCGCTGAATTAGACCCTTGTTTCTTATTACTTCCCGCTCTAACCCAGCAACCCACAAAGGTAGGCCCTCCATTGACGGCGAACCTCAAGTTGGAGAAGGTAAGCTGTTCATATCTCAACTTAATTTCGAATACAGTCCACTTTCCTTGTTTTCGAGGGCTATTTTAATGTTTGTTGACTGGGACGAATACTGATTACACTTGATAGGTTGTGACATTTGGTGAAAGTGAGATTGTGAGAAACAAAAATCGCTAGGAATAACGGTGAATTTTGGGTCCAAGGGAATGTCCAGGCATGATTTTGTGGAAGGAATAAAATAATGGACGTTTATTTTCATTCCAATATTTTTGTGTGTGTGTGTGTTTCCTCTTTCTCTAGGGTCATATCGGTCGAGCTTACCCCCTCAACAACCTGACACTCCACTATATTTAGATTTACACGCCTTAGAGCTCATGACCACTAGAGTGGACTTGTTCTACAGTAGCCCCATGGCTTCTTTGGTGCTGACTGACAGTTCACAGCTGACTTCTGACAGTCAACATTTAGGTATATGCCTAAATTTTGACTGTCAGAAGTGACAGCTGCTAAACACATGTTTTTGGCAGATCATATGGTTCAGCGTAGGGATACATAATTTGGTCCGGTAGCTTTTCAAAACCGTCATCTGTCAGCTGTGAGCTGTCATTCAGCACCAAAGAAGCCACGGCCCTACTGTAGCTTTCTTTAAACAGCGCGCAAGATGGAGATAGCTAGTTTTGAATCTACAACGATCAGTGGTCGTCCGAAGCGGTAGAAAGTACATTGTTATTTAAAGCTGGTCTCGAACCTTGTGTTAATAGTCAATAAGACTTGTTAGTTTTAATTTGATGCAGCCATTCGTTATTCGAGTTAAGTGAATATGAAGCACTAAGGGACACGGGGTTCACAAAACTTGATGAAGGGGATTGTTTTCCATCAGAGTTATGATTGGATTGTCTTGTAGCGAGATGGTATTAAAACTGTCGGAATACAAAGAATTGATAGTCTACTTTTAGTTTACATTTCATCCTCAGGGTGGTACACCTGCAATTTACATTAATTATTTATTCATCTCTATTCTTTATCTTTAGTAATTCTTGTTCGATATAGTTTGTGTTTGCTTTATGTTGTTTTTTAACATTTTTATCACCACGTCTTACTTTCTGTTCATGTTATATATGATAAATTACTGTACTGGGGTAAAGATGAGGAAGGGATCATTTGAGAGGTAACCTACCCGAATTCGAGTGTAAAAAGAGTGGGAAAACCTTTAGGGAAAAACCACCCTCCGTAGACCCCATCGGGATTTCGAACCTCGATCTCACCGTTATTAGCAGGGCAATCTGACGTGAGAGTGACGCCTTAGACCATTCAGCCATTGAAGAGGGTATTTTTTTTATCAATTAATGTAATGTAATTTTAAATAATGAAATGAAGTGAATGGACTTAAAACATGATTTACAAAAAAAAACAACACGATATTTTGATATTTCCTATTCCCATGGCTAAGTGACTTGAGAAGTCGACTTCAAGCCATTGGGAACTAGCAAGGCCGTAGCCAGCCAATTATTTCAGGGGGGGTTTGGTGGGCCCATCCCCCAATTGACGGAGGCTAGAAAAAATTCTAAATAAAAAACTGTTCTAGAAGCTATCTTTTTTTATGGCAACACTACCCCATAACTATCGGAGGCTAGGACAAATTCTAATTATTAAACGGCTCTAGAAGCTCTCTAAAGTGTTTCTTTATGGCAACATAACCCCCTAACCACCAAAAAATAGGAACAATTCTAAATATTAAATGCCTCTAGAATCTATCTGAAAATATTTTTTATGAGAACATAACACCATAACTGCCGAAGGCTAGAAAAAATTCTAAATAATAAACACCTATGGAAACTCTCTGAAGTGCTTTTTATGGTAACACAGCCCCCTAATTTGTACTTGTACCTTAATTTTGATATGGTTTGAACCATAAATAAAGCCATATATATTTTGTTCATAAAATTTCGGGGAGGGGGGGTTTAAACCCCGAAAACCCTTCCCTAACTACGGCCTTGGGAACCAGGTTTTATTCCGGAAATGCTGATTTTTATTTTTTAGCACAGCGTCCTACTACTCCTTTGGTTGTACGCCTTAACTATTTGTATACAGGATCGTTCTGTTATACAATTACTAATTATATTACAGCTTGAGCTATGCTCACATTTTCATAGGAAGGATCTCTTAGAGAATATAAACATCGGCTAATGTTTGGCGGCCAAAATACATATTATTTTGATATCTTATTGTGTTAGATTGTATTTAATATTCTTAATATCTATAAAAAACTATCGCTGCAGATCACATGACCTGACGTATAAATACTTAAAAGTTTACATATTAGTTTTTTTATATGTCTACCTTCCTATTAAAACTGGACTGTAGCTGTGTAGTACTATCCAATTACTAGGCAAAATTAGCGTGTAGTTTGTGTGTTGATATAATATGGCTGTTATAAAGTACAAGTCAAATACCTCAATGACCTGGTGGTCTAGGGGTAAGGTGTCGGACTTATATGCTGCGTGTCCGGGGTTCAATCCTCGGTCCTGGCACCGATTTATCTGATCGCCAAACCCTTCCTTCACCTCTGACAAGACGTGTATTAATCACAGCTTATGAAAGTATGGAATGCCAAGCCTTCACCGTGGTTCGGATCCCACGTTAAACTGTAGGTCCTCCATTTCATTTCACAATCACCCTACCATTACACATTATCGTAAGTGCGTATAACCTGAACGGGTAGTAAGACGCGGTGCTAATAATAAATAATCATAATAGTAATAGTAATAATAAAATAACTCAAGTGACACCATATTTTTATTTTGGTTAGTACGACTTGGTTCCATTGTGTTGGCAACTAGTGACTCGTGCTAATTATTTAAATCCGAAACATATCAACCATGACCCATACTATAAAGTAAATTTAACGCATATTAAAAATAAACAAAACTAATTTAAAAAAATTATAACAAGCCTGCGTTGAAGGAAATCAAACATCAGACCTTTTAATCACATTTCAAAAGCTTAAAATTGTACATTTGCTACACTTATTTACGAAAAAAACCTCAGTACCCCCTACCGGGACTCGAAATGAGATATATCCATCTAGTATATTGCGAAAGAGTCACCTTAGACTCCGTGACCACCGAGGTATGTATAGAACAATTCACTACGCAAGTCAAGAATTCAAAATGGTTTCGATCTTGAGATGAGGTTATCCTGGCCTCGAAATTTAATTTAATTCCTTGAGTTTATTTTTGTAAAATTTTTAGTGCAATTATTATAATACATTATGGGCCTACTACAACATCTTAAATACTTTCTCATATATATAAATTTCAAATTAAAAAAAAATCAGTCATCAGTAAGCTACCCTTATATAAATAATTAATTAGTAAAAAAACATACATTCCTATTTATAAACTTATATAAAGCACTCCCCAGATACCCATTTTGAACAAAAAAGTGAGACCCGTTCTCGATTTTTTTTTGTAATTTAGCAAAAATCCATCACTAAAATCAATTTTCCTTATAAAAAAGAATAAAATACTATTTATCATTAACACACTCGTTATATATTCATTTTACACAATATTGTTAAATCAAATTTCGAAAAATGTATAATTTTCAACAATAATTAATCAGTAAACTACCCGTAATTTGAAGAGTTAAGAGAAAAACCAAAATTTGACATCTAATCACATAACATCTATATCAAGTTTAAGTTTCGGCTTTAGCCTTGAAGAAAATCTAGTTGATAATTCCGAAATAAGATAATCTATAAATAGCAGAGAAACATGAGTCCATGATATTCCTTGGAGCTTGATGCAGCAACATTTAACCTACGAATCTGCCTTTGGATAGTTCTTTGCTTAGTGACGCCAACTTCATGTTTTCCCGCCAATTTAACTGATTCACTGTCGACGTATGTGTATCTCGAAAGAGTATTCAAATATTCTTTCAGTGGTTAAAAACGTTTTATACCATGTTATAGCACTGCTTGAAGTCTAACGAAGGGTTTTGAAGCTGACGAGACAGCGTGACTCTTAGGATGAAGTTAATTGAAACAATACGCAACGTTATAATAAAGTCAAATTTGAGAGCTGAGGTCAGTAAGGAGTGCTGATTATAATGATGGTGCTTTCACATCAAATGCTTGTAAAAAACATACAACTGCATCAAAAATATGTATAAAGTGAAAAAATGCATTGCGCGTCTCACAAAGCGTTTTAATTTTGCATCTTGTCTATCCAGGTTAATGTTCATGTATTTTGGCTTTCATTAAAACTGTTAGTTTACTAGATTCTCTTACTTAATTTGTTACGTCACTGACAATGGTAGTAGCATTTCTTAAACTCTGTAAATAGCACGCTTTAGAAATGGGAAAATTTAGTTTGTCAGACGCACAGTTCATATAGATAGCAGGAGGTTGCTTTTCCCAATACTAGCTTGCACACCTTTGATTTTATCAGACATGTTAGATCCTACATCTTACCCTTTACCACGCATGTTCTCAATTATTTAGTTTACCAAGAAGTAAGTTTGTATGAGTCTCGTCACGGAGATCTATTCATTCTACAAATCCTAAGAACTCCTTTCTGATTTAAAATGAAAGTACTGTCATATTCAAACATCTAATACGAAGTTTCATTTGTTCAACTGTTCCAACATCCATTGTTTCATCTGCTATTACCGAAAAAAATTGCCCTGCTTCAATGAACTTAACTATTTTATTTTATTAAGGATCACTTCTATACAAACGTCAATTAACTCATTTTAAGTAGTTTTACTAATAAATGTTGCATTTTTAGGTGCTGTTTTCAGGTGATTCCTTAAACTAAAACAATACATTCACAAGAGCTGGATGAAATATTGCAATCACTATCAACAATATAAAGAAAATTAAAACATCACTACCTCAGTTTATTAAGAGTAAAAATATAGCAAAAGCCACACAGTTTATAAATTATAAGTACCGGCAAAAATAACACACGCGGCACTATCCAAGTTTACGACTACTAGTGCGAGTTATTCCGGTATACTAAAGACTACTACTACTGACTGGTTTGAAACAAATCAGGGTATTTTCCACTGCGCAGAGTTAGCTCTTTCTAAAGGTAGCACACTCCCCCCTCTTCAATCAAGGCAAAGCTTGTATTACGAAAAAGGTGTAAGGTTTGAACATCCTGCGTGTATTAAAAAGCCAAGGTCTTTCAAAATTGTGTGATCTATATGTTTTGTAAATTTTTTACTAAAAATTGAACTTTTATTTTACGTTTTGTATTAATATTTTAGCTACCACAGAGAGGGCGGCAACTGACACTTTAATCCCTCCCTGAATCCACGCTTAACAGATGCCATATTTGTATTGTGCTGGTAAATGTCCTGAAGCTGAGAGTCTTGAAGTCCTTGTCGCCTTCTTCATCAGAGACCATGGCTAACTTGTGTTGTGCTGGTAAATGTCTTGAAGCTGAGAGTCCTGAAGTCCTTGTTGCCTCCTTCATAAGAGACCATGGCTAGCTTGTGTTGTGCTGGTAAATGTCCTGAAGCTGAGAGTCCTGAAGTCCTTGTTGCCTCCTTCATCAGAGACCATGGCTAACTTGTGTTGTGCTGGTAAATGTCCTGAAGCTGAGAGTCCTGAAGTCCTTGTTGCCTCCTTCATCAGAGACCATGGCTAACTTGTGTTGTGCTGGTAAATGTCCTGAAGCTGAGAGTCCTGAAGTCCTTGTTGCCTCCTTCATCAGAGACCATGGCTAACTTGTGTTGTGCTGGTAAATGTCCTGAAGCTGAGAGTCCTGAAGTCCTTGTTGCCTCCTTCATCAGAGACCATGGCTAACTTGTGTTGTGCTGGTAAATGTCCTGAAGCTGAGAGTCCTGAAGTCCTTGTTGCCTCCTTCATCAGAGACCATGGCTAACTTGTGTTGTGCTGGTAAATGTCCTGAAGCTGAGAGTCCTGAAGTCCTTGTTGCCTCCTTCATCAGAGACCATGGCTAACTTGTGTTGTGCTGGTAAATGTCCTGAAGCTGAGAGTCCTGAAGTCCTTGTTGCCTCCTTCATCAGAGACCATGGCTAACTTGTGTTGTGCTGGTAAATGTCCTGAAGCTGAGAGTCCTGAAGTCCTTGTTGCCTCCTTCATCAGAGACCATGGCTAACTTGTGTTGTGCTGGTAAATGTCCTGAAGCTGAGAGTCCTGAAGTCCTTGTTGCCTCCTTCATCAGAGACCATGGCTAACTTGTGTTGTGCTGGTAAATGTCCTGAAGCTGAGAGTCCTGAAGTCCTTGTTGCCTCCTTCATCAGAGACCATGGCTAACTTGTGTTGTGCTGGTAAATGTCCTGAAGCTGAGAGTCCTGAAGTCCTTGTTGCCTCCTTCATCAGAGACCATGGCTAACTTGTGTTGTGCTGGTAAATGTCCTGAAGCTGAGAGTCCTGAAGTCCTTGTTGCCTCCTTCATCAGAGACCATGGCTAACTTGTGTTGTGCTGGTAAATGTCCTGAAGCTGAGAGTCCTGAAGTCCTTGTTGCCTCCTTCATCAGAGACCATGGCTAACTTGTGTTGTGCTGGTAAATGTCCTGAAGCTGAGAGTCCTGAAGTCCTTGTTGCCTCCTTCATCAGAGACCATGGCTAACTTGTGTTGTGCTGGTAAATGTCCTGAAGCTGAGAGTCCTGAAGTCCTTGTTGCCTCCTTCATCAGAGACCATGGCTAACTTGTGTTGTGCTGGTAAATGTCCTGAAGCTGAGAGTCCTGAAGTCCTTGTTGCCTCCTTCATCAGAGACCATGGCTAACTTGTGTTGTGCTGGTAAATGTCCTGAAGCTGAGAGTCCTGAAGTCCTTGTTGCCTCCTTCATCAGAGACCATGGCTAGCTTGTGTTGTGCTGGTAAATGTCCTGAAGCTGAGAGTCCTGAAGTCCTTGTTGCCTCCTTCATCAGAGATCATGCCAAGCTTGTTCACACCTAGTCCACGTCCCGTGCGGCTCCTGTAATTGGTGACGAGGGTGTCTCAGGTTACGAGCTCACCGTGAAACTTACACCCACACGTCTATTACAACTCGTTTCTCTTTCTCACCTGGCGGGGTTAACTTAGTTGGAGTCATAAACATCTTCGTGTGGGTCAGGTTTCACTGTTTACATCCAGTTATAAAAATATAGTAGTACCTGCACACGTACGCGCTTGATGATTACTCGACGGTTCCGTAATGTGGCTACTTCGCGATGTAAAAAAATAACAAAAATTGGAAGATGAATGAGAAATAATTTAAATGTTTTATTTCTTTTATTTAATTTGTGTTTACATTTTTGTCGTTTGGTAAAATAACTACTAATCACCATCATCATCATCGTTAAGGTTGACTCAACTAATGTTCGAGTATAACGAGCCAAAATGTTTGTTTTGCTTATCGCATGGTTCTATTTTCAAAGAGGAACTTGAACGAAGGAGAGGGGCGGCGGACCATGCGTGGTTAGATGTCGTTTCAACTGAAAGACAAATGTGACTATGTTGTGACAAGTTTTCATTTTAAGTGAAAACAATTTTACTTACGAGTATTTTTTTTTGAAAGAAACTTTCATTCGTATTTCTATTATTTTCTCACTTTACTTTTTATTGTTTTTTATAATATATTTTAAACTGTTTTTTGTGACTTTTCTTGACTGAATGTGCCAACATATATATTTAAATGTTTATTTAGTTTTAAATAACATACGTTTATAATTATTATATATTTAAATTATTTAATATTTAAATATAAAAACAATTTCAGATAATCTTTTGTTACAGATACTAAAATTTTAGCTTGTCATGCCATTTAACGTGTAATTTATAGAGGCAAGTTTCTTTTCCCACATGACCTAGACACTAACTTATCCTATAACTTCAATGATTAACATTAAATATCTAATCATAGTGTAGTAGCATGATCTTACACATAAATACTATAATTACTTTAGGCACTGTTTGGGATATAAATCAAGTCCTCTTTGACCTGTAGTCAACCTTCCTAACCACCCGGTCAAGGAGAAAGGTCCCCCCCAAGAAAAAATATACCTTATAAAATACGTCTTCATTTGCTGGTGAATACAAAGTTTTCATAAACTATTTTGCTGTTAAAATAATAACTTTAATACTTAGTTTATTATTTGACAGTAATGACAGTCCTAAAAGCTGATGACGTCTCTAGGTCTTCACGAAAATGTTTCTTGGAAACATGTAAAAGTTCTAAAGTATTAAAAATGTCACTATGTTTTCATTACTTAAACTTCTCAATTTATTTATTTCATTATTTGTTTGAATACTTTTAATTTTCATGATAAATTATCTGTCCTCGTCTGTATTTTTCTATACATCAGAACGTCTTTACAACAAGCAAATATATATATTATTTTAAATACTAACTAAAATCTTGGAGCGCACGTGTGAACGAAATATTCAGGTTTACAACGTCGTTAAAAACTCGTTGATTAACGATTGGAGTCGAGTTTTAAAATACGTAGCGTGCGACCACATTGGGCCGCACTTGTCAAAAGTACGTTAAGTAAAAATACCGCATGTCCATTTCAAAAAGATATTATTTTTACAATTCTTGTTTTGCTGCATGATCCGTAAATAATGTAAATATGTTTGATTTTTTTTAGCACCATGCCTTACTAACCATTCGGGTTATATGTTTATGTAATAATTACGCCAATGGTTTTAGGGATAATGAAGGCCATATTTAGGGGAAGGGTACCATCATTTGCGTGGAGGGAGTGTGGGAAACCGTTTTGAAACAAACACACCTTCAGAACACCCAACAGAGATTCGAATCTTGATCTCCCCGTCATTGGCAGTCTAGTTTACTGTGAGAGAAGCGCCTTAGACCATGCGGCCAACAAAGTGGATTTATTAATTATTTCATATCATGGTACAAAGTTATGTGTCATAATTAATTCATCCACGCCGTTAGGCACACAGGACAGGGTGCCAGCCTCCCTTTATCTTGTTTCCCGTTAATGGGGAGGTCAGGATTCAAGTCCCGGGTGCATTAATGTGTTCTTAATTTTTTTTTACCACCACGTATTACTATAAAAAATGTGGTAGAGAGGAAGAAGGAAGTATTTTAGAAATAATATTATATCTTCATTTGCGTGGAAGGAGAGTGGGAAACCATTTAGGAAAACCCATCCTCAGTAAACCCGACCAGGATTCAAACCCCGATCTCCCCATCATCAGAAGGCTAGTCTAACACGAGAGTAACGCCTCAGACCATTCTGCCACTGGAGAGCCTTTCTTTAAAATTGTTTCACGATCTTTCTTCACTTAGAGGCTAGTACATTTCCTTTTTTAAACAATATTTCATATTATCCGCCCGGGCTATTTTATTTAATCACATTAATGGGATAATGATGAGTTCTAGGAAAAGTACCCACATTCTTGTGGAGTGAAACTGAGAAACAGTAAGGGAAAATTAACCCTCAATTCACCCAGCCAGGGTTTGAACCTTAGCCTCCTCAATCACAAGAAAACTATACCAGACGAGCTTGAAGTCTACACACGTGTTCACCGGTGCGGATTGAACAATGTGTTGAATTAATGTACCATTTACAATAACAGTCAACTGGACCCGTCAGTGCACCTGGCTACGAGCCTAGGGGTCCCGGATTTGACTCCTGACTGGTACCTTTGGTATTTTTCCCGGAAGGAGAATTAATCTAACGGTCATCATTGTTTGATTAGTTATTCTTAAGTTTGGTTTAAGTGTTTCTACTGTTTCCACAGCCTCAAACTCACTATCTCAAACACCTCACCTTATCGGGACATGGAAAGAGCCTCCACATAAAAGGATGTACGATTCGGGCATACCCTGGACAACGGTACATTAGTACTGGATTATCTTTTCGCAAACTGGGCTACGAGTTATGTAGCCCAGACACGTAATATTATATATAATGTACCACTAAAATCCAATTTTCATATAAATAATCTTATCTGACAGAAAATCTACTCGATTTACTTAAGGCCCTTGGCCCTGTCGAGTGCAAGTCTAAAACCTATTTTGTGGGATGGTGTGCGGGATGTTAAAAGGCACGGCGTGGCTTCACAAACGACCAAAGTATCCTTCCGCACCAACAAGAACAGCTGGATCACGGAAAGCGTAGATGGCGCTAGCTACCGGACAGGTCTTGTGGAAAAATCATACGTTTGGAAATATTGGTTTTTCTCGAAAACGAGTGAAATTTTTATAGCAATATTTTCAACATTTCATCGAAGATAATGTATCGATGTTTATTAGGTGTTGCATTTTCTTGTTTTTTGTTATGCATCTGGCAGTTTTTTATTGAAAAAGTCAATTTTATCGAAATTTGATCACTGTTAAAATTATAGAGGAGGTGTGTATATAAAAAGTATAACTTAATCAACATGATTCTATTCTTGAACAAACCGTTTTAGAAAAACCCCTGAAGGGGTATATCAAGCGACATTTCCTTCTCGAAGCTTCCCAGAAAAAAAGAGGTGCGATCATCCAGGTACGTCTCCGTTGACCAAACTGCGTTGTCTTTTTAAACAGAAACGTAGAAAGATGTCGCCATACCTTGCAACTTAACAACTTAAAACAAATAAATCTTTCTACCAGCTCTCATTAAAATGTCGTAATATTGAATACAAATGAGAATAATAAATTATTGAGATGAATAATTCCATATCAATGTATGGTGAGCAAATTAATCGGCCAGCTCGCAACTGCATCGTATTTCGTCGCTAGACTATTATTATTAGAATGATTTTAAAATAATAGACAAAAAATATTAATTTTTTATTGATTGACTTTAACTATTGTAAGCATCGTCGCCTTCAATGTAGATAGTTTTCATAATCAGTGTCGCCAATATAGCTTTTATTCTAAATATATTTCCACTTAATAAAATTATTAAATTAATTTAATAGGTATTGTGAAATGATTAAAAAGAAAAATATATGGTACGGAAGCCTGCACGGACTTTCTCGATCTACTGTTTAAAAATGGAGATATTTATTCATAACTTGTAATATATGTGAAACTAAATAGTATACACTAACAAACGCAAGCATAAATTGCACTATACTTATGTAAAACATTTTTTGAGTCCTCGGTTTTAAATTTTATATTTTTATTTTTAAAGAATTAATGTCCTCATTTGTATGTTTGGACCAATAAAAAAGATTAATATTGGGTCAACATTTCGCATTAAAATTTCGACTTCCGATTGACATTTTATCAGGTGTTGCACATCTTCAGATACCGATGTAGAGTCTTCAGCCGGTACTCAAACCGATTATAGAAGTAGACATTGTTCAAAAATTAAGTGCAAGCTCACCAAGATCGAATTTAAAAAAATATGGGGGCGACATAACAGAATGGTTGAGTTTTTGGAGACAATTCGCTAAAATTGATGAAGATGAGGATTTAGATGCAGCCGACAGATTCCAGTATTGGATTCAGGCCACTTTAGCTGGTTCCAGGGCTAGAGAAGTAGTCGAAAGTTTTCCTCAGACTTAAGAAAAAATTCCTAAGGCCATACAAAGTTTAAGATCTCGTTTTGGACGCGATGATTTATTGGTTGACGTTTATGTGGAGGGACTATTGAAGCTGTCTCTTCAGAGTTTGTCGGATGGGATGCTGTTATCGACTATGTATGACCGTTGACCATAATTATTTTTAAAACCAATCATTTGTAAAGTACCCCTTTATTATTATTTTAAAAGAAACACGAGTAAGTATTTATCTTTTTTTATATATTAACTTAGTAATAATAATAATAATAATAATAATATATAGCACCGCGTCTTACTATACGTTCGGGTTATACGCTTATTAACTTAGTGATAGTGCTGCTCTCTAGTAAACACGGAATGAGTTAAGGAGAGTCTCAGCTGCTGCCATCTATCAGACAAGTGGCACCCTAATTAAATGGATACAATTCAGGATTTTGTGGATATTATGAGAATGGATAAATATCAGACTTTTTATTTGTGATGCTTGTTTAAGAAAATGTCTGAATGGATACCATTCAGAATGGATACAATTCAGGATTTTGTGGATATAATGCAAATAATTACAGTGGATACAAATCAGGAATTTTGTTAAAGTCTTTTATTTGAAAACTGTCTGAATGGATAAAATTCAGGATTTTGTGGATATTATGAGAATGGATACAAATCAGACTTTTTATTTGTGATGCTTGTTTAAGAAAATGTCTGAATAGATACCATTCAGAATGGATACAATTCAGCTCCCCCAAAAGTTGCGTGTCCGCCAACCTCCCCTGGAGAGCACTTCACGGGGCGGGGATGGAAAGGAGAATCAATGTCCATTCCCTCTTGCGATTTTTTTTTCTATGCCAGGAGTTCCACCGAGGCCTATTCAACGTGATGATATTCGCGTTATCTCGGGAGGGGATGCCGTGTTATACGTTGTATCATTTCACACGGTACACAGTTGATTAAGAAAATACATATTTGAAAGTAATAATGTATATAAAAATAGTTTACAATGATGAAATCATTTCATTCAATATTGTGTAATACTGTGAAGTAATAATATCATCTGTAATAGGATAAGAACAATATAAAATTGTAGGGTGAGATAAATATTTTTCAAGTCATTACTAAAACTATGTCAGAAGTCAGCTGTGAACTGTCAGTCAGCACCAAAGAAGCCATGGGGCTACTGTATGTTGAACCTGAACTTCCGTCAGTGGCATCGCACTGCTTGCCTTTGATTGAAGATATGTAATTATGTTATTTAATGCTTGCAAAATATTCTCCTGGTAATCATTTAAATGTTATTCAAGCATCAGTGGGTTTGGAAAAAAAATCCCATACATAGCAGTGGCCGTAACCATATATGTCTATAATAACTAATAAGTAATAAGACAATAATGTGAATCACAGAATAGAAGGACACCCAAAGCCACAACTATCATAAATAAAACCTCCAAGTAGCTTCTTGAAGAATACTTTTTTTTTTAGAAAATTCCGGGACCTCCCCTTTTAAGTTTGGGGTCACCCCTTCCAAGCTTGCCTAAGAATTTTGGTCACGAGACGTTACTGATTTGCGTGACCATAAAATAATTTCCTATTAATTTTCCCAGATTGTAAAATTGTACGTCATGGCCTTTAATTTGATACCCAACATGACCACATTTTGTTTCGAAAAACTTTCCTTTAAAAAAGACACATGCGAACAAAATTTGAACCTCATTTCCGGGAAAAAAGATTAGGTTTGCGGAAAAAGGACCTCTTAGTAAAAAAATGTGCTTGAAAAAGTATTAATTTGCAGTTATACATATTCAAATAAGTTGATTCAAAGATTAGATACATCAGTGCTTAATATTAGCTTCAAAAATATGTTTTTCTAATTTTCCGGGAAAACCGTTGCATATAGGCGAAAATGTTTGATTAACAAAAGAAAGAAGAATTAACATTTTCTTTCATATGAAAAAACTAAATTGAAATCTGATGACAGGGAACCGAGTTTGGGCTTTAATAATAAATCCATGGCCGCCATCTTTGACCAAATATTGTGGCTAACCCAACTACCTGTTAGGTTGGCAACGTCACTTTTCTTACTCATGGTAGTTAGATCTTTCAGGAAAAATAGGTTGCCGCTTGTGGCAAAGGGGCTCCAGCAGGTTGACACTTTTTCACATTTTGTTCCTCTAGGTGATTATCAATTAACTTATTTGGTATTAAATCCGTGATTATCATGATGTTCCATGCATTAACATTTTTTAAAATTTAAATTAGATGACCACAAAAGTTTTTTGATAAATTATGCTATATGCTACCATTGTTAGGGCTTAATTTTTTTACTATATCAAAATAAATATATTACCGCACAGTTAATTTCTCCAACACCATTGGTATGCAGGCCTTATTAGTTTATAGGATCCCAGTTTTGATCGAGGGGACGGAACACAAACTACAGCCGAACGTTTTAGTGGGATTTAGTTGAACTTGATGTTTTGATTTTACAATTATGTAGAAAAAATATTAGATAAGGTTGTGTATTGTTGTGTATATCAATTTTAAAATGTATTTATTACATTGTGACAAAGAAAAATATCAACAATACCACCATCTTTGTGTACTATCCCCATGCGGTTCTTACACTTGTTAACATACACTTTTTCTAAGTCGTTGTATTATGCTGTAAAGAGCGATAAAAGAGATATTAGACATTTTATTTTTGGAGGGGAAAACTACCAATGAACCAGCCTCGGTGGCCGTATGGTCTAACGCACTGTCTCGTGTTAGACTGGACTGCCGAGGACTGGGAGATCGGAGTTTGATTCCAGTCGGGTGCACTGAGGGTGGTTTTCCCTAAATGGTTTCCCACTCTCACTCTATCTCTCTTTCCACGCAAATGTGGGTGCACTTCTTATACATTACACTTACCTCAGTCCTAACACATTAGCGTAATTAGTACATAGGTGTATATCCCGAAAGTGTAGTAAGGCACGGTACTAAAAAAACTACTAATGAGCAATGCCATGATTGTTTTCAAGCAGAGATAAAAGGGCTACATAATTTATTTAAATGGACTATAAGAGGTTATTTACTTTTCTTATCTATGAGAGCAACAAGAAGAAGAGATAGAGTATGACGATTATAAGTGTCTTATTGAGGTCGGGTTAGACACAGACGTCACTGGGATCCTGCTCACCAGTCGGGTTAGACACAGATGTCACTGGGACACTGCTCACCAGTCGGATTTGCACTTGACTTGTGTAGTGACTCTTTTTGAAAATAAACTGGGCTGGACACAAATCTTACTCCAGTTTAGGATATGTTGTTACTAGTCTGCATTGTACAGAGGCCAATATTGAATAGGTGTGTGGTATGTAGGTAGACACTGGGATTTGGGAATCACATACTCCTGTGAACAAAAAAACAAAATCGAAATCCAGCCACGGTAGATATTTAGAAATTTTCAACACACAAGTTAATCTTCCCCGGCACGATAACAGTTTTTTCTTGCCGCCCGAATTTGAACATTGTACGAAGGCGTCTACAAAACACAACCGGTGCCGGCAACGGGTAGGTCAGGGTTTGACTACCATTCGGGTGTTCTAAATGGTTTTATGCTCTACCTCTAAACAAATGAGGGTGCATTTACTTTAAATTCTACTTTACTCATTAGCGTTATTAGGTGATTAGCTCTGAGGTATAATAAGATGCGCTGCCCAAACAATAAAATCTTCCACAAAATGGGAGTTATAAAATGTCATAGTAAAACATTATGCGTCGAAATATTAATATCAGTACTTCTTAATTTTAGATATTAATGACTCTTACCCCAACTCCTCCACCATCCATCCTTGTTAACATAATCGTGTCTTTCTGTTGCTTACGTTTGAAGGAGCAGAGTGACAAATAAATTCATTAAATGCAAGAGGATATGGGAATTTCACCTTTAATAATGTCCCTCTCCAATTCAATCTTCATTCATCATGTCTTTCAAACTCTTACGAAACAAAATGATTTAAAAATTCTTGTAATTTCTACCTTTAATTAGTTTTTAATCTTTGATTACTACGCTGCCGATTGCTTTTGTGTCCATTTATTTAAAGTCATGATATTATTAATCTTGTGAAATTAATTTTTGTTTTATCCACACGGTGTTTCTCAAACCCTTTCGAAATGATGAGGGCAACAAGATGGTGGAAAGGAAGATGATATTGAAGATAAGCATATAATAACCTAAAAGTTCATATGAAGCCCTGACTAATATTCTTACAACTAATAATAATTAGTCACGGTTTTAGCTCTTTCTTAAGAGCCCATCTGACTTCATATTAACCAGTAAATAAGAATACGCCCGTATCAGGAAACGTACCAAAATGTGGCTTATGACATTATTAATTTTACAACAGAAATATTGGGAAAGTTCAGTAGTATATATTTAATTTAAAAAAAATCTTAATATTGTTGTGTATTTAAAAATATGGAAAAACTGTTTTAATAATCTCAATTCCACAGGGTTTTTTTTCCAAGTAGAACACAGAAAACCACATCACGAGGTGACGCCTGGTTCAACTACTTAAATAAGCTAGGTATAATTAGGTTAAGTCTATTTAAGTTAGGTGGTATCCTTGTGGGAGACATGGACTTTTAATGGCATTACCATCTTGATGGGAAATATACCCACTTTTTTTTCTTATGGAAATGGCAGTTCTGAAGCTTCAAAACCACTAAAGCAAACGTCAATTAAATTAGCATTTTCTTTTGTGAGCTTGTCAAAATAGGGCTTTGTTTGAGGAATATATGTTTCTCGCAATCTATTTGATCTCAAAACTGTGACTTTTAGAGATAAACATCATTTAAAATGAGCTAAACTACCCTTTCCATGTTTTTTTTACATTTATAAAATTTAAAATATAAGGATTTTAATTCTGTGGTGTTATACTGATACTTTTCTTTTTCCATTTTAGCTTAAACCCTATTTGGAAATAACGAATCCCTGTTGATATAACGCGGGATTTCTGAGCATCTCAGCGCTTGGGTAGGCGGCAACCTTAAACGATCGGTCTGTCTTGTGAAGAGCCTAGTCAGGATTAGTTTTTTTTTACTCTCGGCTATGCTCACGATAAAAAATAAAAGCAACCGTGAAACGTGTTGAGCGGGAGAAGAATTAAAAACGAAGCTACGGAAGCCACGTAACAATCACCGCGCGCAAGCGCATGATCGTAAATCAAAGCCTCGTTTAGTTTAGGACATAATTAACGCGGCGGGAACCCCCATCGCTCGCCTTTTTTATATTTGGAAGGAAATGGGGGCAGGGGGGAAGGGGATTAAAGGAAAGGAAGTGGGCTTATACGGGGCGGAGGCGTCAACGTTATTAGTTCGATAATCGTAAGTCTCAAAAAACAAAACGCGTTATTTGTCGGCACTTTTTAGAGTTTTTACCAGCACCGATGGGCACGTGGAAATAAATGTAGGTCTCGTATAAACTGGTTCTATAGTTTAGTGCGTCATTGTGGTTCGAAACCCGGAAGAGTGTACAGAGATGACTTTTCTGAAATGATTGATAATTAAGAAAAATATTTCAATTAGTGTGTGTTGCACACAGAACTGTGACAAACAGTCGCTGAGATTTCTATGATAATATATACGCTCCTTACTTCATATTTTTATTCTGTGTTCTAAAATGTGTATCCTATACATCATTTGATAGGCCCGTTTCCTTGAGTAGAAATGACGAGGAAAAGTCTGAACATACGTTGACAAACGAACTCTCATTTTAAAGGTTAGGGAGTGGTGAGTGGTTTGGTGAAACAGATAGAGCTGAGGGAGGGGTCGTTTTAAAGGTTAGGGAGTGGTGAGTGGTTTGGTGAAACAGATAGAGCTGGGGGAGGGGTCGTTTTAAAGGTTAGGGAGTGGTGAGCGGTTTGGTGAAACAGATATAGCTGGGGGAGGGGTTGTTTTAAAGGTTAGGGAGTGGTGAGCGGTTTGGTGAAATAGATAGAGCTGGGGGAGGGGTTGTTTTAAAGGTTAGGGAGTGGTGAGTGGTTTGGTGAAACAGATAGAGCTGGGGGAGGGGTCGTTTTAAAGGTTAGGGAGTGGTGAGCGGTTTGGTGAAACAGATATAGCTGGGGGAGGGGTTGTTTTAAAGGTTAGGGAGTGGTGAGCGGTTTGGTGAAACAGATAGAGCTGGGGGAGGGGTTGTTTTAAAGGTTAGGGAGTGGTGAGTGGTTTGGTGAAACAGACAAAGAGCTGGGGGAAGGGTGGTTTTAAATCTCTCGTCAGGTTGTGACGGGAAATATATGTTTTTATTTAATTTAAACACTGAAAGCTAAATGTCTATGTAAAGTGGATAGGTTAGAGTAAACTTTTAACTAGAAAGTAGAGTGCGGTCCTATTATATAGATATCTTCCCAATAAAAAGTTTAGTATTCTTGAACGTTCCTACCACTTAGTTTAATTCATTAGTAACCATTAGTTTTAGATGTGATAAAATATAGGTTTCTAAATGATACAATTTTGAGTTTATTAATTGCACTAAAAACTATGTAATTCGTTTGACATTATATGATTTAGAGTTCAAAACCTAAGAATTAAAAAATATTTGATCCCTCTACTATATCCTATACCCTCCTCCAACCCTCCCTTATTATTGGGAACTATGTTGAAAATTTGAGATTTTGTATTTTTCCCTTGGCTTACATCCTCGATGCCACTTTTCAAGTCTATATGTTGATTGGAAGTAACTTATATGTTTTAATGATCAGTAAGTGAATCAGTAACTCCCAAAATAAGCATTTTTTTAATTTCTATATCTCACAAGCTGCTTAAACGATAAACTTCAACTTAGTTAAGATTACTAAAATAGTTCGCATTAACAAAGTGTTAAATATTTACGTTCCGTTCATTTTTGTAAATGATTTAGAGGGGTGAGTGTAGCCTTTCCCCTGCTCATTTTTGGGAACCATTTTAAAAAGTTTAAATTTCGTATTTTATCCTTAGTGTATATCCCAAGAACAGTTTCTATGCCAATTTATAAGTTTCTATGTTGAATGGAAGTAACCTACTGATTTTTACTATCAGAAAGTTAGTCAGGGAGTCATCATGAAATAAGGTACTTGTGGTCATAAAAGTTTAAAAAATATCTCCATATGAATAAGAATAAATATGATGTTTACGGGACTAATTTTCATCGGAATTTGATTTTAAATTCATCTGACTATTTCTGAAAAATAATGTGCACTTAAGATTATTTCTCTCGAGGATCTACTGGATGTATGAGAGTTTACAGGAAACAATCACATTAACTCCCTGGTTAAGGGGTATCTCTGAGCAAGGTAATAAACACTTACCTCCTGTTTTCTGCATAGTACCAGCAACAATGAATGATAATAACAATACGGGGGTGTTTCTAAGCAAGGTAATCAACACTTACCTCCTGTTTTCTGCATAGTACTAGCAACAATGAATGATGATAACAATACGAGGGTGTTTCTAAGCAAGGTAAACAACACTTACCTCCTGTTTTCTGCACAGTACTAGCAACAATGGATGATGATAACAATAAGGCGGTATCTCTAATCAGCACTGATGAATCACTATCGGCAGGGTCATTTTACTGAACAGCGTTGACGGAAGCATGTTTCCTCGGGGCAGTAATTCTATTTTTAATGGCATTGATGGCCAAAGGAGTACGATATTTTGGACACTGTCTCATAGCAAACTTGAGACCTTTCTTGAGAGGAAGCGTCATTTAGGGTGAGGTTAGAATTTTCGAGGAGACTCTCTACTTTACGATAGACTCAACTAAGAGTGCATTTTGGAAAAGTATAATAGCAACGATCTTATTTCATCGCAGTTACCTGGATATTATTAATTTGAAACCTTTCAATAACAGAAAAAGTGTGAAAACTAAAAACAAATAGCGTTAAACCTTTACAAAACAAACTAATAAGGTTAGGCCACCATTGTTTAAAGTTATTTAGCAAGTATTTTCTTAAGGTTTTTTTTCCATCTATTAATGTACTGAAATTATTATTTTAAATTACAAATTAGTTCACTTGTTGCAGCAAGGCATACTACTGTGCACTTATCATAATAAAGTCACCATGTTTTTTGCAGCTGCATTTTCGGTCCTAAACTTAGTAGTACAGCTGTAACGGTAATATTCCTGTCTTCCACCATTTGATTCTACAGACACCATTTCACGAAGGGAAATCTCCTTTAACGAGTTGTTCACTTGGAGATTTTGAAGCTATTTTTTTGAAGCGGGTTGCATCTTAACTTGACACATCTAAGCAGTCTAAGCACAATCACACTTAGACGCAAATGTACAAAATAGAAAAAGAGGGAAGAAAAGAAATTCACCCTGACAGGGCTCTTGTCGATGTACTGATAGCCCTTTCCTTCTTCCTTTTACGAGTTTACACAATCACTTTATATTTGCGCCTTGAAAACATTGACTTGCTTTTTAATTCTACCTTTTTCTTGTTTCTTATTCTAGATAGTATATATTTCCACGGACATTTTTAATTTACATCCTGGCAGGAATATTCCTACAGGATATTTTCGTGACCAAGCGAAATAGCCCAAATTGTAGACGATTTATAAAAAAATACCTTTATAAAAAATTACTTAAAGTTAAAAATAATAATTTTGTGACACTGTTTTTAAATAATATATGGTTTCTGTTTCAACGTTATATCTTTAAAACTCGCTAAGTAAGACGTAATTTCATTAACATGGGAAATCATGTCTTGACCGGCCGTGACGTCACAGGCAGGCAACGTTCTCAATGAAACATCTTTCACGTCAATACATTTTTCTTTGCAGACAATAAACTGGTGTAGACTAGTGTATAGTTTATCAATAGTTCCGTGTGAATTTACAATATGAGAGAAATAATTACCTTGCACTGCAATTACAGCTGCCAGAATATTCAGAGGATTAGTCTTACTGCGATCAACGTCAGGTACAGGAACTGTAACTGTATCACCGATTGAAGCAGGATGAACCTTTTCCTCCGAATTGCCAACATTTTATTAGCTTGTTTATTCAAACACTCTGTCTTTTTTTCCCTCTTTTTGTTGACATTTTCTGTTTTAATACACAACTAACAAGTAAATGATGCACCATAACCATCATCTTTTTATATGCCACATATAGAATGAATTGGTTTTGTACACTGCAGACCAAAGTGAGCTCTTGAGGTTTCCTTTCCAAAAATGATGCATGCTTCGGTCTCTTATGTGTTCCACTACTTGTCGAAGGTTTTCCGAAAAATGGAGTGGCATTTTATTCTTATTTATCAGAAATCATTTCAATTTCAGCTGATTTAATTTTATTTGTTACATCTTGTTCACTGGTCTGTTTAGTTAGATGTTCAAGTGCCTCGTCAAACTTGAGTGTGCGAATCTTCCCACTAGGAGGAACTGAAGTTTTGAGTCTCCTTTTCACTTTGCTACCAAACATTGCTTCGTAAGGAGTCTGATGGATACCTTCATGAAAAGTCGTGTTTTTCGTAAATTGGACAAATTTAAAACCCTCTGACCACTTGGATGTTTGGTTGCTCATTCTAACATTCAATTTAAAGATTTTGTGCAACCTCCTTTCTAACCCTAAATAGCTTGAAGGTGCAGAATGTAACAAACAAACAAAACATTCAAAGTGGGGCGCATGAGTCGAACATAGTAAAAATAATCTGAGAACAAATGATTGTTACTCAGCGACTAGCAACCCACCTGGTTGCAGAAATTAAGATACCTTAGAATGTTCATAAATTGAAAAAGACAGGGATGCCAAAATTAAAGTAGAAGATAAATATAATGTTACAATTTAATTTTAAGCATTAGTTATTGTTACAAAAATAATTATCCAAGAAAGTGATATTTATATATATATATATGTATATATATTTGTATATATATATTTGTATATATATATATATATATTTGTATATATATATATATTTGTATATATATATACACAAATCTATGTTCAGGAAAAAAATCTAAGTATGCCTAAGCCAATATTTAAGCTTTACTTTAAACTTAAATTTAAGTTCCTCGTGGTAACTATATAAACTATGCGTTGAAAGTTTGCTTAATAAATTAAATAAAAATGTGAAGTTATCTGCAGATATATATTTGGAGGCAACAAATATGATGAATACACTAAACAAATATTAAGTCCAAAATAAATTAGTTGCCCAGGGACCAACAATGATAAAAGGTACAAATAATTAAAGAATAAAATCCTACTAATTTGAGAGAAACCCAAGGTTAACTCAAACTCCAGATACACTCTTAACATTTGGCATAAACCAAGCTATCTGTGCAAGACACCTTCAAAATAAAAATATATGTCTCTCAACAAGTCTCAAACATGACGAGAACTATTTAAAGTATTCATAACTTTCGGGAACTTGCTTTGACAAAAGAATATTAATTTAAGAGCCTAAGTGGCAAATAATAAGTGCATGTAACACTTGACATAGTGTCCTAGCTCAAATAATATGACTAACAAAATAATATAACTAGCAATGATTAAGTTTTAATTTGATTTATCCTAAACAAATTTTGTCTTTTAGTAAAGTTCGTACTGAAGTATATCTCCATATTAGAGTCTTTGAAAAACTATTTTCACACAAGAAAATGCACGTTTAAGAGTCTATTTCCATATTGAAGTCTTTGGAAAAATATTATCACTAAATATAATCAAACAGGTAAATGCAAATTTAAGAGTCTATTTCCATATTGAAGTCTTTGGAAAAGTATTATCATTAAATATAATAAAACAGGTAAATGAAAGCTTAAGAGTCTATTTCCATATTGAAGTCTTTGGGAAAATATTATCAATAAATATGGTCAAACAGGTAAATGAAAGCTTAAGAGTCTATTTCCATATTGAAGTCTTTGAAAAAAAAATCATTATATCCTATCAAGTCTTCCAACGAAGCATCTTAAAATATTGACTAATATGTCTAGAAAGAATTTTGAAAAATAAAGATAATACTTATAATAATTACTTTTAAGCCAAAACGGAATTTAGCTTACATTCTCTCAATGTCTCGTAGCTCGACGCTACCCTCCTAGTTCAAACCGAACAAGTCCCAAGAGTGCTCTTCACTTGGCCGGACGACACTTTATATGCTATCTCCAGAGGGCGGGAGCTTAGGAATCACGTGGGGGGAACACACGCACTTGGTGGATGGAGAACATTGGAGAGGCCACGTAGACGATTCCAGAAGCATCTCCATCTATCTCTGTGGAACCTTTTCCCTGGTTCCGCCGATGCTAGCGCCTCCTGGTGGCGAGCCTTGGGAACGCAGTCGCCAAGTTTAGTTTGGAGCTCAAGAGTGTTGACGTATGGACGAGGGGGACTGGCGGTATTGGGCATGTTGCGTAGCTGGTCAAATCGGACAACTATGGCGAGTTGATAACTTTGCTTTATAGTTTATTCCTTTGGACCGAGGAACGATGGTACAGTTGGGTATCCTGATTTGAACAGAGTCTTGATTCTGACTATGACGGGGCTTACCACGTATCAGTTTAATTCTGACCCACATTGAACAAACCTCTTTGATATACTATTCGCAAACTCGCGTCCATTGTCAGACTGGAGAATAACTGGCGAACAAAATATTAAGAATATTCAATGCTCTTAGCTACACAAATTTTGTCAAATGGTCTTGGTAGACTATAATAAATTTGGACTCCCCATCCCTTTTTGACTGCATATCAATCAAGTCAACATTTCCTCTTGATTTAAGTTCAGACGAAACAATAGGCTTTATAACCAGTCCTTTTTGTGTGCACTATGGTTGACCTGGCACTGTTTACATAGAGAAATGTAGAACTAAGCCAATTTATATCTATATTTTTGTATTGGGTTTGAAGCTCCTTTAACATATGGATCCTTCCTCTGATGGGTTTCAGATAAAATCTAGTGAATTTCATTATTTTGTACAAATATTGAAATTTGGACTCATCTGCTTTCAAAGGCGAGATCAATTTTGAGGAGTCTCCCACTCGCAATACATCATAACGCCTTAACCACTTACAATCTTGGGGATGCTTCCCTCTGGTTTTTACTTTCTCTCTATCTTACAGGTAGAGAAAGAATGGTGATCGTCAAAAAATTCGAACTCGAGATTTTGATGAATCTTGACGTTTCATGACTCTCTGAATCCGAAAAAGTGGTTTTTGAATTTATGTCTGTCTGTCTGTCTGTCTGTCTGTCTGTACCTCCAACTAGAGCCTAAACTATTTTACCGATTGAGCTGAAACTTGATATCTAGGGTTTTCATAGGGTTGCCCCGAGGGGTTTTTGGAATTGGATATCTACCCCTAAAATTAAGGGTAGTTTACTGAAGGGAAAAAAGAGAAAAAGTCGATTTTCTCAAAATCGGCTCTAACGATTTTGATTAAATTTCATTTATGAACATTAATAAATATTCCAAACAAAATGGCTACTCTCAATATTTCGGCAAAATGGCTTTAAGGGCTCCGGTCTGATGCGTAAATTAACATTTTTTATAATAGCTCCGAAACTATTTGAGATATGAAATTACTTAGCATTACAAATATGTATATATATTTATAATACAGATATTTTATCCGAAACATATTTTTATAAAATCAATAACTTTCAATCTATACGCAATTATATGAATTTTTTAACTTTTTGGACATTAAAGTTTAAGTATTGCGACCGTAAAAAAAACTAACCTGAAATGTTGATGGATGTCGACGTCTCATGACCCCCCGAACCCTAAAAAATAGTCTTTGCAATGCCGTCTGTCTGTGTGTCTATAAAAACTTAAAATTAAGGGTAGTTTACTGAAGGGCGAAAAGAGAAAAATTTGGTTTTCTCAAAATCTGCTCAAACGATTTTGATTAAAATTCGTATCTAGGCGTTGATTAAGATTATAAATAAACTGGCTATTTTCATTTTCCTATGAAAATGATTTTTAGGGTACTTTACAGAAGCGTTAATTTCCGTATCTCCACAACTATTTGAGAAACTAAACAACTTATCATTGCAAAATTGTAGGACTATTAGAAATAAAAAACTTTTATTTGACATATATTTTTATAAAAGCAACAGTTTCTGAGATATTTGCAAATATATTAATACAATTTTGTGAGCTTTAGTTGTAAACATATACTACTTAAGTCTTAACGCAATAATTCTCCAATGCCATAGAGTAATTAAATATAAGTATCTAAAAAAGTATGTTATTTTTCCTTAAAACTCTTAGGAGAAATGTTTGCACAGCAATGATCTATCTCCATTTTAGACTCAATAGTCAATATTTACATTTTTTATTGGTCAAAATGTATAAATGAATAATTAAATATCAATGCGATGACTTGAAGATCTGCAACACCTTATAAAATGTTAAAATTTTAACCAGAAATCGAAATTTTAATACGAAGTGTTGACCCTTGTGGAAGACATTAAACTGTTTAAAATGCTCTTAAGTGGACAAATATGCCCCTCTTTTCTCATTGATTATATATCATTGTATATTATTTTATGCGTGTTCTTATGTGGAGTGGTGATGATACAATTTACATTATTCCGTTCAGAAATCTTACGAGTTTATAGAAAGAGAGAGAAAGTCTGTGCGGTGCCCCGTACCATTTATTTTCTTTTTCAGCAATAACCTCGTCAACAAGCAAGAAATACGTTTCTTTGGTTAGAAAACTACTGTTATTCCCACATTTGCTTACCACAATTTCGTTAAACTTATCTTAAAAACAATTTCTTTACTGTGACAATTCATTCTCAGTAGTACACAAACACACACGCCACAACTACAGCAGCACGCCGTCCCTAAGCACGTGGCTTGTGTTGCGCAGATAGATGCGCAGTGCACCCTTACTTTAGTTCCAATATACATAGACGTACCTCGCGATTATTGGTATTTGCCATTTGGGATCTTTCGATTACAGATGTACACCGGTGAAAGTCTGTTGGAGAAATTTAATTTCCAATATCCACCAGTTTGAACCAGTGAATTACGGAAAATCTGGTCGATTACCGGGAATCGTCACGTTTCCACCTTTCCCGTTAACATTTATACATTTTTTCTATAAATTTTATATTTGTTGCACCATCCAATATAAGTAAGAGCTGAGTTATTATTTTTAATCAAAAAGAAATATTTTATTTACAAGTATAAAAACCCTGTGCAAATTGGTTTTTTTTTATAGTGAAAGTAAAGAATGAAAAGCTGAAAATTTGCTGGGAAAATAGGATTTTCGTTGGAAACTACTATTTTTGCCAACATTCTGGACCCCTAACCTTTAAAATGAGAGGTCGTTTGTCAAAATATGTTCAGCCATTTACTCGTAGGTTCTGTTACTGAAACGTGCCTATCAAATTATATATAAGAATATAAATATATAAATATATATTATAGATTGAAAGAAAAATGACTACCTCAATTTTCGTCATATCGTATGTATACATTTATTTGTATCACATCTATAAATGCCATTATCGTAAAAAGCTACACCATTACTACGAAGGAAACAACAAACAACAAAAACACTTAAAGATAATTATGAGAAAATGTGTACAATCAATTTTTCACAACGTTTTTACTTCCAAAGTTCAATTTGTTTTTACGCCTTTTGAGCTTGGTACTCCTGGAATTGAAGTCGTTAAACAGGCGAGCATCAAGCTATTAACAGTTGTGTTATAATTAAGTGTTCTGTTAATGAGGTGATTTTCTCCCTTTCTCAAGCTTCTGTTCCGCTAATGGCCGTTCTCTTTACCACGGTCGGATGGATATTTCATGATTCATAAATGCATGTTGCTAAGAAGACTAATTTATTTTACTGATGCTGTTTGAAACGGAGTTATTGGAAAGTTCCTGAGAAGATGGAGTGTTCTGGTTATACGACTACGTTACTTATTGCTCGAGTTTTATAAAATACACTTTTGTGATCACGTGTTTTTTACATCGCGTCTTGGTACCCGTTCAGGTTATACACAGCTATAGTAGCTGCGATAATAGGGTAACGGCGAGGAATTAAAATGTAGAGGAAAGGTGCCCGCCTTTTCATGGAGAAATACTGATGCTGGGATCACGATCAACTTAACGTTAACTTAAAGTTAACATAACGTATGTGTGATCACCTTTTACGTAACTTAACGTAACAACTCAAGCCAAACATCTTCATTCTCGAACCCGCCTCGGTGGCGTAGTTGGCTAACGCGCCAGTCGTGTTGAGCTCGACCGCCGAGGACGGGGAGATCGAGGTTCGAATCTCGGTCGGGTGAACTGGGGGTGGTTTTTCCTAAATGGTTTTCCACTCTCCCTCCACGCAAATGCGGGTTCACTTCCTCTAAATTCAACACTTCCAATTCCTAATCCATTAGCGTAATTAGTACTTAAGCGTATAACCCGAACGGGTAGTAAGACGCGGTGCTAAATATTATTATTATTATTATTCATTCTCGAGTATGATCTGTGATTTGTACTATTTGTAAAGTGATGATCTGTGAGTATTTACAGTTTTTAATCGATATAATAAATATATATTAAAAAAACCTTTTTTGATAAATTTAGCTTTTCTCTTTTAGTTTAATTATTTTGTTTCAATGTCTGATCAATATAACTTACGCTAAAGAGTAAACATTGGTCATAATACCAACAAATGAATTACTAAATAGCCCTGTTGACGTCACTCGCATAGTGATTGGCTGGCTAAATCACGTGATACCCTTCAAGTAACGTTCACTTAAAGTAAAAGACCTCCCAGGACATCTCTTACGTTAAGTTAACTGCATCGTGATCGCTTCCATTTAAACACACGAGGAGGTCCTTTACGTTAAGTTACGTTAAGTTGATCGGGATCCCGGCATGAGAGGAAGACAAAGTAGGAGAAAATATCCTCATAGCACACGGCAGAGATTCGAACTCCAACCTCCACATCATTTGCAAACCATAATAAATTATATTTTAGCCTGAGAGGCTACTGGTACGGACAGAGTTATTTATCTATAAAAAAATTAATAAAAAATATCACCGTGGTTATGCGCATATTTGATAGTTACTCTAACGGGGAAGTGATGAGAAAGACTTTTTTTTGGAGGTAATATACATCCAATGGTGTAGAGGAAGAGTGAAAAACCATTTAGAGAAAAAATAACTTTAGTAGACTCGACCGGGAGTCGAACTATCATATCCTCGCTATCAGTAGGCTAATCCAATATTAGAACATTCGGCCACTGAAGTGGATATTTAATTATAAAGTATTTTCAAAATATGTTAGCATAGAAATAAACATCTTGATATACTAAAAACAATGTATTTTGTTATTTTAGCCTTCTTCTTTTACCAAAGGGAGGGAAATTATCTCGAAGAAAGGGAAGCTTATGATAAGTTGTTATAATATAAATCTCAGTTAGGGCAAACGTGAAATTTAATGTATACCTATTCCTTGAAATATAAACTGTACTGATTTTTGGTCTAAATAATTGTACAAACTGCTTAGTAGAAATACGGCCATTGAATATTAAAATACCTTTATATTTTATAAGGGCTGTTTAAAAGGGGAGTATGGTACGTTAAGGGATGACATCAAATCAACAATCAAAGACAGTAATTAGAGAAACTAGTTACTTCACTAATGTTTTATTTCCTTGATAGATTTTACTCTCTTCTCTGTAGAAACTTTGAGTGATTTATATTTTTGAATAATTTTAGCAGCATTGCGGTACATAGAATATTCTAAAACATGGTTCTACACTTATTTATGATTTGATATATCTTATGATTTTGTTATAATTATGATGTTATATTAAAGATAATAGAATTTTCAGAAAAAAATTAAAAAGTAAACAATTTAATATAACATAGAAATAAGTATAATTAGCTAGGCCTCTATAAAATAATACCCTAATCCGCTATTGGCCCAGGATGAAAACTATTTTCACAATTACTATGCATAATTTATAGATCTTTGATAAAATTAAAATATTTTAAGTAAACATTTTTTGTAATTACTACAATAGAATGCACATATTTTCACTGGTCTGTTAGTCGTTATCAAGAAATGATATCAGTAAAAAGAGCCAGCACTTATATAATATATGTACAATAACACTAAACTAATTGACATTGACAACATTGTATTGTAAAATAATTGAGTCACTTAACAAAACAGTCATACTTCTGAAATAGAAATAAATGGTACGGAACTCCACACGAACTTTCTCGCTCTATTGTTTGGAAATGGAAATATTCACTCAAAACTTGTAATATAATATACATTAGCAAACCCGAGAACAAATTGCGCTAGACATACGTAAAACATTTTTTATTCATGGTTTTAAATTTCATAATTTTATTTTTAAAGAATTAAAATCTTCATGTGTATATTTGTACCAGTAAAATTATCGATATTGGGTCCCCGAGGGCCAACATTTCGTATTAAAATTTTGACTTACAATTAAAATTTTCGTCATTTTACTAGGGGATGCACATCTAATGATTATAGCATTGCTATTAAATTTCTCTTTTATAAATTTTAACCAATAAAATAGGTAATTATTGCCTATTGAGTCTAAAATGAGAGAGAAGAATCGTTATAGCCGATTTTGAGAAAATTGCATTTTTCTCTTTTCATCCTCAAGTAAAATGCTATTAATTTTAGGGTTATGCAGAAACACAGACAGATGGCGTTGCAAAAACCACTTTTTATGATTCGGGGTGTCATGAAACGTCAACATCCATCAACAACTCGGGCTAGATTTTTTGATGGACGTAATACTTTACCTTAAAGTGTTGGCAAAGTTAAAAGAAAAATATATTTGTGTATAGCTTGAAAACCTTTGGTTTTATAAAAATATATTTCAAGTAAAAGATATTTATTATAAATAGATCCACATGTATGCAATGATAAGTAATTTCATATCTCAAAGCCTTACGGAGATAAAATTAAAAATTAGAATTTACGTATCAGACCGGAACCCTTAAAGTCATTTTGACGAAAAGTTGAGGGTAGCCATTTGGTTTGTATTACTTATTAAAGCTAAGAAATTAAATTTAAACAAAATCGTTAAAGACGATTTTGATAAAATCGATTTTTTCTCTTTCCGCCATTAAGGAAGCTACCCTTAGTTTTAGGGTTGGATATCCAATTCCAAAGATTCCTTGGAGTAAACCTAAGAAACCCCAATATACCAAGTTTAAGCTCCAGCCCGAGGTACAGACTGACAAACAGATGGATAGACAAACAATATATTATATAATACAAAAACAACAATATACTATATAATATGAAGTGTTGATCCTTGTGAACCCAATATTAATCTTTTTTATTGGTCCAAATATACAAATGAGGACATTAATACTTTAAAAATAAGATTATAAAATTTAAAACTGGGAGTCAAAAGTGTTTTACATAAGTAAAGAGCAATTTATGCTCGGGTTTGCTAGTGTATATTATTTAGTTTCACATATTACAAGTTTTGAGTAAATATCTCAATTTTTAAATAAAGCGAGAAATTCCGTGGGGAGTTCCGTACCATTTATTTTAAATTATGAGATTTAATATTGCTTCAGATAAAAATACTATCCCTATCGAAGCACAGTAGTGAATGTTCCCCAAGCTCACGGCGGGATAAGGCGAGCAGAGGAGGTCAATGATGCACATAACGCTGTGCTCAAGACTAAAAGGGGCAAATGTAGACGTGTGCCTTTCATAGTGTAACGAGAATGTGTGTGGTCCAGACAGTGTTGCCAGATAAACGGACTTCTCACCAGATATAGCTTTTTCTTCAGATTGGGTTTGGCGGGCAAAATGATCAATCTGTGGCCAGTGTTATTTATATATTTTTTAAAATTATAATTTAGCTTTTTCTAGTGGATAGTGTAACTATTTCATTTCAATTTTTGGTATCTCGTGTTTGTATGAATTCAAGTGTGACGTATATAAATGCAACCAAGCTTTGTATTAGTTGCTCCAGTGTTGTTTATAAGTGAGATTTCTACTGGTAATTGACTGCCTCAGAATTCAATAGCAATCGTTTAGTGGGAATTTCCCGGTGTTTATATCTTCACTGTTTAGTGAGTTGTGAATTGTGACTCCAGTCGCTTGCAAATGCGTCATTTGTATTTACTTATCGTTGTTATATTCGTTCAACAGTTGAAGGTTTTAAAAATGAATCTTGAAATTAAGAGCTTGCATCGCACGCTAATAAACTCTGTGATACAGCCACCTAGAAATCGTAAATTTACACGAACACTATTGCACGTTGATCATTTCTGATTAAACATTAATAGAGATAAAGAGTTAATGGATGTTCCAAATACAGAACATTGTTGAAATATTAGATTAGATTTTGTTAAAAACTGCATTGAAAAGGCCGTTTTTTACCATTTTAGAATGACTTCACAGATAAGCACCATACATAAAACTTCATTCTGTTGCAACAGGGACATACTGTAGTTATCAACAAGAAACTTTGTCTCTTTGTCCCTCATCGTCACTGCGGAGAATTTCAAGTAATCATTCAAATACGAATGCACCGCACACATTTCTGGTACATCTTGGTATTTTCTTTTCCCTTTAACTCCCATACCTCGCACGAGCCGAGAGCTGAGTTGAGCCTACTATGATGAACGCTCTTAATTCTGTACAGTACATTATTAACAATAGGCTTAGTTTTGATGAAAAGCTCTCAATTAATAATAAAGGCAGGCCACTGCCAATTTTAGATATAGACTTTTCTTTTTCGAATAACTCACGTACCTATCATCGAGATTTTAATAAAACATTTATGATAAATATAAGGGGATGTGCAGGTATGAACTGACTAACAAATTATTCCGATTCTTTTGTATGCTTTCAAGGGAAGAATCTTCTACATGGATGAAAGGTGGTGTTACTGATTGAAAACATTTATCAGAGAAAGCAAAGAAACATGAGTTATTATTAAATAATATATATTCGGGAGCAATTAAGTAGAGCGTATTTGCAACAAAATCCAAATCACAACGAAAACGTTGACAACAACAAATATATACTTTACTTATTTATGAGTATTACATTTTTGTGGGGCTTTTGAATTAGATTTACATGGTCATGATGAAAGGGTTACTTCTGATAATCGTAGTATTTACTTTGCTTTAATTGATTTTTCAACTGAATTAAACCCCGCCCTTGCATTGCATTTGGAAGAATCAAATATATTTAAAGGTAACCCCAAAACCACACAAAATGAACTTTTGGAATAAATGTTTCAAATTTATCAAATGCAAGTAAAGACCCAAACAAATTAAGCAAATTTCATTGCAGAATAGAGGTTGGACTTCCATTACAAAATATTAACAACAGGTAAGTTTATATTTTTTATCATTACGGTAGTTTTTATTTCCAATTTTGTGCCCACCCATGAAAAAATTCACGAACCACAATTGATATAATTACCCTACTGTGCAGGGCTGATGCTGGAATTAATACATATTGTACTCGTACGCAGCCCACTTACAAAATACATAATACACAAAGCAATATGTGAATAAAATGAAATTTAAACAGTTTAACTTCTGTACTGTAAATGTGCTCACGACCTCAGACTCAACTGCTGGGACAACCCCCACTGAAGGCTCGGAAGGGGTGGAAGGTACGACCTTGAAGTACTGCAGTCATTACTACGTACAGTAGCCCCATGGCTTCTTTGGTGCTGACTGACAGTTTACAGCTGACTTCTGACAGTCAACATTTAGGTATATACCTAAATTTTGACTGTCAGAAGTCACAGCTGCAAAACACATGTTTTTTGAAGATCATATGGTTCGGCGTAGGGATACATAATTTGGTCTGGTAGCTTTTCAAAGCCGTCAGCTGTCAGATGTAAGCTGTCAGTCAGCACCAAAGAAGCCATGTGGCTACTGTAGGTTATTTTATAAAGCTTCCTTATAGGGGGAAGGCAGGATTGCTTACACTTCGTACGAGACACTGGCATTCCTAACATTCCTACAGTAAAATAGGTACTGAATAGCCTATTGGACTAGTGTTTTCAATTTGTGTCCAGTATTTAGAGATTTTATGCATAAATAAACGTCTATAGAGGTGTTAAAATCCATTATTTTATTATTATGATTATTATTTAAGATATTTAACGTGCACTTTTGGAACCGAATGTATACTAGCACATCAGAATTTCTGTGAGAAAGAGTGAAAGGGTATATCAATATTGCCGGTAAAGGTATTTTCACACACCTTCCGGGGTTCTTTTAAATGCCACAATCGACATAAGAGCGACGGCTTTACTTCTCCTCCGAAGGAAGCTGTGCTACTGATTTTTATCGCTCAAGAAAAATCTGTTGACCCTGCCTGGATTTGAACCCACAAAGATCGGGTCCTGAAGCGAGCACTTTACCCCAAGTTCATCGAGGTCCACTTGTATGTGTCCGTTATGGCGAAATTCCGTAATTGGGAAGTTGTTTCACCGTAAGATCACATGTTATTTTGCCGAGGAAATTTAAACTGTGTGCTATAAAGAAGAATCCACTATTCAGAGGTGTCCGTCAAGAAAGATTTCGCTGTATCTACAAACAAAAGTTTTGGGTTGCTATTGAACTTGAATTGTAGCGTCGACATGAAGTTGCACTTTACAGTAAGTGCACTTTATGTTCACAGTGTACCAATGACTGAACTGCTTCTCCACACCATACCAACCTTCATATAAGTTGTTCTTAGCCAACCTTTATACACAACTGTTTCAACCCCTCAGGATCAAAGCTAGTAACTATTGGCACGCCTGCGTCTCATATATCTGCCAGTTCATGTATACACATCTTAGGCAAACTTATACT
>CABFWO010003199.1:29991-40001 GCA_902155825.1 Timema genevievae | reverse complement strand
ACACATCTTAGGCAAACTTATACTCGCTTCGCAACTGATTAATATATGTAAAGATATACACGTCTGTATTTTATCTCTTCTTTCAAGAGTGTAGTAACAAATCGTTTGCTACATGAATCTCCCCGGGAGAAAAATGGATTGACACATTAGGAGGAAAAACCACCCTTGCGACATTTTAAGAAAACCAACTTATGTTCTTCTCTTTGGACCAATATTGGCTATATTTTTTACCAGATAAAATATTTTAATTTGATGACAAGAAACCTTTTGGGCCAAAATAAATAAACTATTGCTTAATTTAATTCTCTACACACAGTAATCTTAATAGTTTTTGAATATTTATCATGGAAATGTTATGATTTGTCTTGTACCTTTGTTTGAGAAGTTTCTGTTCAAACGCTAGCATGCCCATGATGATATAAAATAATTTTTCACATAGCTATGTGTGGAACATTAAATTAAAAGTATATACTGATTCCCCGCCCCTCTCCGTTGATTTGAGGTATTTAACGTGCACTTTCTGAACCAACTAGTTATATCAGCGCACGAAAATTTCTATGGTCGAAATTTTGTACGCCGTAAATACTTTAAATAAAGACTTATAGTTTTTTTTTGTAAAAACCGTGGGCTGTGGAACGACTGATTCTGTGGGTGTGGTCATGATCGTCTTTCATTTCACCGCCACGCTCATGTGTGGAAACAAATAAAACTATAAAACCATTTCCTTGTTAATACTAAACAAACTTCGTATTTTCTAATCCTCCAACGTTTTAATATGAAGAACATAAATTTTATCTATAATACACATCGCCAACTATTTCCTTCGATGAACGCAACTTTAAAAATGTAAATAGAATGGTTTATCCCCCAAGTAGAGAAGGTTGTGTTTAATCTAATACAGTTCTTTATGAGGTGCGGTACAATTCACAAATCCCTCGCGGGCGGAACTTGCATCAAGACTTATTTACCGACTTGGCCCTTGTTCGTTGACTAGAATATTTCTTCAAGACACACTCGACAAGAAACACATTCATTTCGTTGCATTTATTTTCCTTTCACTGAAACTGCATTTACTTTTTTTTTACTTCACATAAATAATTTACAATCCACCACATAAAATTGTTCTTTTGGATTATTTAACTTAGTTTTTCTGAACACATTTAATACAAGCACATAGCTTGGAAACCAGCTCGACATTGGAAAATACACCTAATGCGAACGCCTAGCTCCAGCCGTTAAACAAACTTATTGATCACATATAAGAATGAGACAGATAACAAAATAGTAAATATTTTCATCGACACCGCCAAATTAGTCATATCCCCCTAAATTTGAGGTAGATTACTTCAATCACTAAATAATAAACGAATATAAGTAAAAATGAGTGAATTTTAAGGAAACAATTCAATGGTCACCAGAGTAAAAAGGAAAAAATACTTGAAAATAAAACAATGTCATTATATTTACTGGGAGTAAGGACGGAAAACCACTGTAAGAACCCTAGCAATTGTAGATTTGTTAAGTGTCCGTATATATTTATATATATATATACACACGAATTTTATATATATGAATTAAAAACAACTCGTAGCGTAAGGTATGTATGTATATATGTATAAAACAAATATGCTGTAGGTATAAAACTTATAAATACACAGCTAACTATGAAATTATTTTAGAAAGTATAGGAGTATTGACTGGCAAGCACAATGGGAAAATACCATTGGGAAGACCTAGAAGTAAGTGGGAGGGTAACATTTTAGAATGGACCTGAAAGAGATAGGATGTAATGAGGTGGACTGGGTAGAACTATCTCAAGATAGGGATAGAGTGTAATGAGGTGGACTGGATAGAGCTAACTCAAGATAGGGATATGGTATAATGAGCTGGACTGGATAGAACTAGCTCAAGATAGGGATATGGTATAATGAGGTGGACTGGCTATAACTAGCTCAAGATAGGGATAGGGTGTAATGAGGTGGACTTGATAGAACTAGCTCAAGATATGAACATGGTATAATGAGGTAGACTGGATAGAACTAGCTCAAGAAAGAGATATGGTGTAACGAGGTGGACTGGATAGAACTAGCTCATGATAGGGATACGGTGTAATTAGGTGGACTGGATATAACTAGCTCATGATAGAAATACGGTGTAATGAGATGGACTGGATATAACTAGTTCAAGATAAGGATAGGGTATAATGAAGTGGACTTGATAGAACTAGCTCAAGATAGGGATAGAGTGTAATGAAGTGGACTTGATAGAACTAGCTCAAGATAGGGATAGGGTGTAATGAAGTGGACTTGATAGAACTAGCTCAAGATAGGGATAGGGTGTAATGAAGTGAACTTAATAGAACTAGCTCAAGATAGTGATAGGTAGCGTAGTTTTGTATGTGCGGTAATTAACTTACCATTTCCTAATGCCATGAGTGATTAAGTTAGTAGGTCTATGTAAGTACGAGTACACCATAATATGTGTATGGTTCAAAGCTGGAAGAACAATATCTGACTGCTATAAACGTTGCTAAAACTATTTTCATATATACATACTTCAAGTCACGTGATTTTCAGTTGTCACATTTGACAGATGGTACTAGAACTAATAACCTAAAGCCTATAGTTTAGTAAAATGCTATCAATAGTGAGCGCAGCTGAGAAATATGTAATGTATTCTGAGCTCTTCTTCTTACCATAATCCCACTTCACAGGCAATGTACTATATATACATATCACACGCATCGGGAGTCACGCGAAATAGACGTCATGCTCCTGGTTGAGTGAATGATCTAGTTTGAAATGGTTTGCGACTCTCCTTAACCGTAAATGCGGGAACTTTTATTTCAAACTTTACTCTACTCATCTCTAACCTTTTTGTATAGTAAACATTTGGATAGACCAGATGGGTATAACGAGGTGCAAAAAAAAAATAAAAAATCCCAACAAGCATTATTCAAACTTTTATACTATCATAAAGAAGGTATTGCAATTGTGAAAATTTTCAACTTCCAGACTATGACTAACCTTTACGTTTTATGTGACCCAATACCCCAAAAATGAGGTATGGCTATTCTGTCTATCCCCATATCCTTGGACTTGAAGACCTCAAATGATTTGATGGATTTTGTTCAAAGCTGATATTTATATCTTATAACTTGTGAATGTGTGGAATAACAGACCTCCACCCTGGTTCGGATCCCACGTTAAATTGTAGGTCCTCCATTTCATCTCACAATCACCCTACCATTACACATTAGCTTAAGTGAGTAAAACCCGAACGGGTAGTAAGACATGGTGCTAATAGTAATACTAATAATAATAATGATAATAATAATAATAAGAAGAAGAAATCTTATACGGCTATACGTGGGGTCATTTATTTTATTTTGACTCTTGCCCTCAAATTAATATCAGTTTACTGAGTGATAACTGATTTTTGAACAATTAATTGTTAAGTATTATGGGGGATTATGATCCATATATCATGATGTATTAAATAGCAAGGCTATTATATTTGTTAGTTATTGTTATAGCCACATCTAAATATCAAGATCTTTAAATTGAAGACGGCAGGGGATGATTCCTGGATAGCTCAGTGATTAGAGTATTGACATACTATGTCAAAGGTCCCGGGTTCAATTCTCGTGTCCACGTATCATGTTTAAATTCAAATAACTTGATATCTGGATGTGGCTATAACCATAACTAACTTGCTATTTAATCCATCATGATATATGGAGCATAATCCTTCATATTACTTTCAATTATAGCGTTCACAGCCGAAACATGGTGAATAATGAATTAACTTTTCATAAAGTTGATTTAAATTTAACGTTGTACGCATAGTGAATGACCTTGAAACTAGATAACCCTTGGACCTGGGAGGAGGGATTCTAGACAGCTAAAACAGCTTAATACATAGCAGACGATGTATGTATATATCCACCGCGTCTTACTGCCAGTTTGGTGTCTACGGATGTAAGTTTATTACTCTAATGAAGTAGGGCTGAGAAAGTTAGAATTTAGAGGAAGCGTACCCAAATTTATCTGGAAGATGAGGGGGAAACCATTTAGGAAAAACCACCCTTATTTCATTCGACCGGAATTGGAATCCCGATCTCCCCATCATCGGCAGACCAATCTATTTCTAGAATGACGCCTTATACCTTTTGACCGCTGAAGTGGAAAAATATGTACATACCTACAGATATATATTAACATATTTTATTTGTTTTAGAGTGAATAACTACGATTGTATATAATGATTGTAAGTAAAGAGGTGATATTAAAATTTTGATTCTGTTATTGATATTGTGCGTATAACCCGAACGGGTAGTAAGACGCGGTGCTAATAATGTTATTGATATTCATATTCAATACAATAATAAAATCAGAACTAAAACAAAAAATCCAAATTTATTTATTAGCCTAAGAATTACTATAATTGTGTTAATTTAATGTTTTAAATATAAAATTTAGTGAAGGAATTTTAGCACCTTTAAAAATTGTAATTTTCTAGACCTATCTACAAGAGCTAGGAGGTTCATCTAACTTCTAGAAAAAAAAATTGATTTGAGTCTGATTTTAATCATTACGTTTCATTGTGAATTGTTTATATTTTTATTATGAACGAGAATCATCCGGTGTTGCCCGGGGTAACCCCGCAATGCATTTATTTTCTATGCTTTAAGCAGACAGAAAACAAATCTCTTCATTTTATTTCTTCCAGATTTTAATTAATTTAAAAATAATCAAATCAGAATTTTAAAATTCCGGCTTAGAGGTCTACATGTTCGTGCACAGGGGCTATTAATTATAAAATTTGATACCTCTGCGTGCGGCAGATATTGCACAACGCTCATGACAGACAGACAGACTCTTCGCTTTGTTAATCTAGTGTAAGTTATATATTATTCTTTATTAACTATGTGATATGCATGCATCTAAACCCAGGACTACCTTAGAAAAGGAATTCTCTAGATGGATTGAATAATAAATCACTGTCCTCGTTTTATTCTGAGATCTCTAATTAAAGGATTTGTTTCTCTGATTTGTTGATCTGTCGATTCGTTGTTTATGTTCTTTGACATAATTATATGTGTGCGTGTGTGTTTCTGTCGGCATTTGCGGATTTAATGACGTGTTTACCCCGTGGCTTGTCTATAGATGGTATCTTTTGAACAAAGATGTCTATAGAAGAGTAAACGTGGAATGTCTCGCAGTTATGTTTGAAAATTAAATAAAAATATATCAGTGAACTAGATATGTAAATATCAAGTTCATTTAGTTTGATTTGCTGGTGATGTAGAGGTAAGGGGTTAGTATCCCGGCCGGGTGAACTGAGAATAAATTTTACTAAATGCTTTCCCACTTTCTCTCAACAAATTTTTTTGTTCATTTCCTCTAACTTCCACTTTACTCATTCCTACCCTATTAGTGTAATTAGTATATAACCAATTATTTTAGATTTCAAACTAGAGTAATAATAGTAATGTTCTTTAAACTCAAAGAATTTGGTGGTAACATAATTTTTCTTAAAAAAATCTGCCCTGTAATTGATAATCCATATTGTATCATTCTTAAGTTTGTATATCGCCGCTAACAGAAACTATTTTATTAGAATTTTAATATTAATTTCTAATTAAAATTTATTTCAGATCAGGGCTACGTTAATAGAGTAAATATATAATTATGTGCGTTTAGTCGAAATGTGTACTAAAACGTGGTGAAATATATACGTTTGGAGAAATAAGAAACACTTAGAAGTTACAGGACATCAGTGCAAGGCTAGCCCTGGCCACAGACAAGGAAACACCAGATCTTCAGCCTTACGGGAGGTCTTTCAGCACTCCTTGAGCCAGGTTGAGACAACACTGGGGTTCTTTCAGCACTCCTTGAAACAGGTTGAGTCAACACTGGGGTTCTTTCAGCACTCCTTGAAACAGGTTGAGTCAACACTGAGATTCTTTCAGCACTCCTTGAACCAGGTTGAGACAACACTGGGGTTCTTTCAGCACTCCTTGAGCCAGGTTGAGTCAACACTGGGGTTCTTTCAGCACTCCTTGAGCCAGGTTGAGTCAACACTGGGGTTCTTTCAGCACTCCTTGAGCCAGGTTGAGTCAACACTGGGGTTCTTTCAGCACTCCTTGAGCCAGGTTGAGACAACACTGGGGTTCTTTCAGCACTCCTTGAGCCAGGTTGAGTCAACACTGGGGTTCTTTCAGCACTCCTTGAGCCAGGTTGAGTCAACACTGGGGTTCTTTCAGCACTCCTTGAGCCAGGTTGAGTCAACACTGGGGTTCTTTCAGCACTCCTTGAGCCAGGTTGAGTCAACACTGGGGTTCTTTCAGCACTCCTTGAGCCAGGTTGAGTCAACACTGGGGTTCTTTCAGCACTCCTTGAGCCAGGTTGAGTCAACACTGGGGTTCTTTCAGCACTCCTTGAGCCAGGTTGAGTCAACACTGGGGTTCTTTCAGCACTCCTTGAGCCAGGTTGAGTCAACACTGGGGTTCTTTCAGCACTCCTTGAGCCAGGTTGAGTCAACACTGGGGTTCTTTCAGCACTCCTTGAGCCAGGTTGAGTCAACACTGGGGTTCTTTCAGCACTCCTTGAGCCAGGTTGAGTCAACACTGGGGTTCTTTCAGCACTCCTTGAGCCAGGTTGAGTCAACACTGGGGTTCTTTCAGCACTCCTTGAGCCAGGTTGAGTCAACACTGGGGTTCTTTCAGCACTCCTTGAGCCAGGTTGAGTCAACACCGGGGTTCTTTCAGCACTCCTTGAAACAGGTTGAGTCAACATTGAGGTTCTTTCAGCACTCTTTGACCCAGGTTGAGTCAACACTGGGGTTCTTTCAGCACTCCTTGAGCCAGGTTGAGTCAACATTGAGGTTATTTCAGCACTCCTTAAGCCAGGTTGAGTCAACATTGAGGTTCTTTCAGCACTCCTTGAGCCAGGTTGAGTCAACACTGGGGTTCTTTCAGCACTCCTTGAAACAGGTTGAGTCAACACTGAGGTTCTTTCAGCACTCCTTGAGCCAGGTCGAGTCAACACTGAGGTTCTTTCAGCGCTCCTTGAGCCAGGTTGAGTCAACACTGGGGTTCTTTCAGCACTCCTTGAAACAGGTTGAGTCAACACTGGGGTTCTTTCAGCACTCCTTGAAACAGGTTGAGTCAACACTGGGGTTCTTTCAGCACTCCTTGAAACAGGTTGAGTCAACACTGGGGTTCTTTCAGCACTCCTTGAAACAGGTTGAGTCAACACTGAGGTTCTTTCAGCGCTCCTTGAGCCGGGTTGAGTCCATCAACATTTAGATTCACTAGCTTCAATACTCAGTGATAAAACCACTTACAAATGTGCAGTTAAACGACTCACTTTTAACATGTTCGTCAAAGAGGGACCATTGTAATCGTAATGTGCAGTCTGAGTAAGCTATTTGTGAGGTAGGATTGTGTGAAGAGGTGGTTGGGTCAATACCTGAACTTAGCTTTGCGGAAGCCAGCCGATGACTCTAGATGATATTTGTGTGGTCTCCCTCGTGTTATCTTGTTTAAAATGTCCTTTGATGGCACCTAGCGATACCCGTGGTGAAGGACTCAAGCTCTCCCATGGGCGCTGCCATTTTAAACTGGAGGCTGTGGGTTTGGTGTACAGATTGTCTGTAACCCTCGGTTAACTTAACTCGTTTATCAATTCTATCAATCTCCTCTGAAAATGACCACACTCTTGTCCTATGAATACATGAAATTATGACGTTATTATGAAAGTATAAGGCTCTTAATATGTCTCTATCACTATAAGATCTACTATAGAAGGGGAATCTATATCACTAGGCTTATGAATACATGTAATTATGATATAATGACCTTCTGAACAGCCGGATAAGTTTATTCCTATGTCGGTCCCCCTATAGCTCTCCACATTCCACCCCGTTCCGACGAGATGTGTTGGAGCGGAATAGCCCTAGGGCCACGTCACGTCGTGGGTCCAGATTGCAGCCTCCGTCCTCTCCCTGGAGCCTCATGGTCCAACTGTCACGTGGACCACTCGTGGAAAGAGAGGGGGGGCCTTGGCCGAGCTCGAGGGTCTCAACTATAACTCTGGGCCCGCTGTCCCCCAAACAAGTTTTAGGTTAAGTGCTATAGTTGAAATGCTACGTTGGCACGAATATAGCCGTCTGCTGGGATCACATTCTCAACTCTACTCCAGCATCGCATGTGTTAATTACGCCTCGGTGGCGTAGTTAGCTAACGTGCTAGTTTCGTGTTGAGCTAGACAGCCGAGGACGGGGCGATCGAGATTCGAATCTCGGTTGGTTGAACTGGAGTGGTTTTTCCTAAATGATTTTCCACTCTCCCTCCATGCAAATACGGCTTCACTTTCTCTAAATCTAACCTTCCCAATTCCTACCCCATTCGCGTAATTAGTACTTAAGCGTATAACCAGAATGGTTAATAAGACGCGGTGCTAAATAAATAATAAATAGTGATGAGGAAGGTTAAATTTAAAAGAATGTACCCGAATTTTCGTGACGGGGGAATAGAAAACCATTAAGGGAAAGCCACTCTCAGTACATACGACCAGGACTAAAAAACCGGTCTCTCCGTCCTGAGCAGTGCAATATATCGCGAGAGTGACGTCAACAACCATTCGCACTCTGTAATTATTTATTCAATTAAATTAAATTAGTTGAATCCACACGTCCATCACAGACTCTGCCTTGAAACTCTGAGTGAAGGATCACCCTGAAAACGGGATGGCTCCTGGATAGTTTAATTTTAGCAGGGGCGCACCCAAAGGGGTACAAGTGGGCATTAGACCACCCGCACCCCTTAAGACTTCCATAATTTAAATCTCTGCCCTTTGTTACAATAAAACCAAAAAGATCCATGAAGTCAGTCCACAAATGAGCCATATCAACTGAGCGTCCACCATCTGTTGGGCGTTTTTGGGGGGGTCCGGACCCCCTGGAATTTGTTGGACCACCCTAAAGGGAGGGTTCACGTATACATACAAAAAAATTAACAAGGTATGGTTTTTTTTACTTTTACTACAGTTTAATTTAAATGCCTTCAACCAAATACTAGTTAATTATTATTTTAAAATTCACCTTCAAGATGCAACTTGTAAGACTTAAGATTGTAATTTAGTTCTGTCAACATTTCCAATACTTTTTTTGGGCCTACATTCAAAGAGGTATTGGAAAACAAAGGACGTTTCTTGATATGAATCGGGTTGAGGAGTCAGAGAAAAGTAGACAAATATGTTTGCTATCAATTGTAAGATCAGATTACTTGGTGGTCTAGGGGTAAGGTGTCAGATTTCTATGCTGAGGGTACGGGGTTCAATCCTCGGTCCCGGCACACATTTAAATGATTGCCAAACCCTTCCTTCACCTCTGACAAGACGTGTATTAATCACAACTTGTGAATGTGTTGAGTGACAGGCCTACACCGTAGTTCGGATCCCACGTTAAACTGTAGGTCCTCCATTTCATCTCACAATCACCCTACCTTTACATATTACCGTAAGTGCGTACAACCCAAACGGGCAATAATAATAATAATAATAATAATAATAATAATAATAATAATAATAATAATAATAATAATAATAATAATAAATTGTAAGATCTTACTTTAGAAATCAGCAAGCTGAAAGAGCAGCTTAAATAAAAGGACAATTGTCAGAAATGAGGTCGGGAGCCTATATAGGATGAATACCTGGATTTCCCCCATTCTCTCTTTCAATGCACATAAAGAAAGCACTATTTTGTAACTATGAACATTTTGAAACCATTTACAAAATTCGAACAGCACCGCATTGTTAGTTAGTACAGTGTTGAGTGTAGTGAAAGGTTGTGTGTGGTTTTGGAGAAAAGATTCAGTATTATGATACTGGTGGCTTGTTGGTTGTTGCTAATGTAATTAATATTAGCAGGGGCGCTGACTTGAACATTATTGTGGGGGCTGGAGTTTGGAGGGTATGGAATACCCCCGGTGTGTGTTAAGG
>CABFWO010003199.1:6969-29828 GCA_902155825.1 Timema genevievae | reverse complement strand
TAGACGTTTCATAACCCCCCCTCCCCCCCCCGAATCGGGAAAGGTGGTTTTTGGATTGCCACCTGTCTGTCTATCTATCTATCTATCTATACCTCGGAGTGAAGACTAAACTATTTTACTGATTGGGCTGAGACTTGATAACTAGGGTTTTCATAGGCTGCCCCCTGGGATTTTGAGAATTTGATAGCTAACCCTAAATTTTAATGTAGTTTACTTAAGGGCAAATAGAGAGAAAAATCGATTTTATCAAAATCGGCCAAGACGAATTACATTTCATTCCTAATCATTGATCAATATTACAAACAAAATGGTTAATCTTAATTTTTCGTCAAAATGACATTAAGGGTTCTGGTCTGGTGCGTAAATTCTCATTTTTTATCATATCCCTGTAACTCTTTGAGATATTAAACTACTCATCATTGCAAATATGTAAGTGTATTTATAATAAAAATAATTTATTTGAATCATATTTTTATAAAACCAATAATTTTCAAGCTATACGCAAATATATATATTTTTTAACTTTTAGAACATTATAGGCAAAGTATAGCGACCTAAAAAAAAAACTAACCCGAGATGTTGATGGATGTCAACGTTTCATGACCCCCCAAACCCTAAACAATGGTTTTTGCAAAGCTGTATGTCTGTGTGTCTGTTTAACCCTAAAATTAAGAACAGATTAATAAAGGGCGAAAAGAGATTTTTTTTTCTTTTCTAAAATCAGCTCTAACAATTTTGATTAAAATTCGTATCTAGGCGTTGAATAAGACTATAAATAAAATGGCTAATTTATATTTCCCTTGAAAAAGACTTTTAGGATAATTTACAGAAGCGAAAATTTTCTGATCTCCGCAACTATTTGAGACACTAAATAGCTTATCATTGCAAAATTGAAGTACTATAAAAAATAAAAAACTTTATTTGAAATATATCTTTATAAAACCAATAGTTTCCGAAATTAACAAATATATTAATACGATTTTTTGAGCTTTAGTTGCACAGAGATACTAATTAAATTTTAACGTAATAATTATCTAATACCATAAAGTAAGTAAATAAGTAAGTCTCTCAAAAAGTTTATGTTCTTTTTCCTTTAACTTCTTAGGGGAAATGTTTGTTCAGTAATGAACTATCTCTATCATTTTAGACTCAATATTAATATCTACCTTTTTATTGGTCTAAATTTATAAATGAGGATTTTAAAAGCAATGCGATAACCATAAGATGTGCAACCTCTAATAAAATATCGAAAATTTTAACCAGAATTCATAATTTTAATACGAAGTGTTGACCCTTGTAGACCCAATAGCGATATATTTTTTGATCCAAATATAAAATGAGGACTTTAATCCTTTAAAAATAAAATTATAAAATTTAAAACCGGGAGTCAATATTTGTATAACGTAAGTATAACGCAATTTTTGCCCGGGTTTGCTAGTGTATATTATTTCGTTTCATATATATTACGAGTTTTGAGTAAATATCTACAATTTTAAACAACTGGTGTGAGAAAGTCCGTACCATTTGGTTCAATTAAAATGTATTAGTTTAAACAGCTTGATACAACAAAGATGTGCTTGGGTATATCTTATTACAAAACAAGCTTTTTTCTTCTCAGATGTAGGAGATGTGTGAAATAATTTGAAATAATGAAAACACACTAGAGTAGCTTAACAGTTTTATTGAATATAATATTAAAATAAAATAAGCAAGGAAATTTAAATTTAACACTCTCTATTTAAATAATCAAAGAAAATATCAAAGAAAACTCAACAAATTTTTATCAAAATGACTTCAGAACATGGTAAAGATTGTTCTGCACACTGGGTTGCTTTTGAAGAACTCATTTACAAGTAGTCTAAGATTCAAGTTTTCCAGCAAAGCCTGATGTGCGTTAAGTACTGCTAGCGCTGATTCAGCTGTAGCGGTCGTCACAGGAACAGTGGAAAGGAGTTTCATGCATTTGTTGACTTCAGGCAGGAGGTCTCAAACAGCGCTGTCTTCCAAGAAAAAGTTCCTTATGTCACACATTGAGGTTATGGCTACCCTCTTCCGTTTGGCGGCTAAGCATGGATACCGTTGCGTCGTTTAGGATTCAGATGCATTAAAATATTGAGGGGCTCAGGCACCCCCAGCCCCAGGGAGTTGGCGCAAGTGGATATTAGTTTTAGCTAAATAATTTTATAAAAATGTCAAGACTTAAAAACGCAAATATACGCTTGACACTTGGCTGGTAAAAGAACTACCAGCAGTGGCACCAAAAGAGGGGAGATTATTTTTATTAGTTTTACTCCCCCAAATTTCACTACCAATTCGGTTATTCTTACTGGTACTAATCACGCTATTGTTGTATGAGTGTGATGGTTTTACCATTGAGGGCTCGTGAATCGTGATGTCAGTATAGGCCAGGGATGGCAAATTTTTGGCACGCGAACACAATTTAAGTGGTACGCCGACGTGAAAAAAAATTAGACCTCGTATAAAACTTTTCCCAACGAGGTGTGATTTCTCGAAGTCAATAAAATTTTGACAGTCATGTCATGTCACACAGTACTTTTGTAATTCAACGGTTAGAAATCGTCTTGACTCGTACTTAAGTGCATCTTTTGTGCTGTTGAAGACAGCACTGTTTGAACCGAATATATAATACATGACTCTTAAAATTTAATATGTTAGATTAATATTAGACTGGCATGTTGATAACGAGAAGATCCAGGTTTGAATCCCGGATGATTCTGAGGGTGGTTTTCCCTAAAGGGCTTCCCCACTCTTCTTCTAAGTAAATGCGGGTAGATTATCTCTACAATGTTTCCTTCCTCATCCCTACCCCATTAGAGCAATTATCAAATATACGTATAGCCTGAACAATGTAAGACGTGGAGATTAAAAAAAGGTTTGGTTTTAAAGACTCGTTAAAATGTAAATATTAGGTTACACAATAGACAAGTGTGCAGCCACTATTTTGTTTTAAATGTTACTAAAGTCTTAAGTGAAAGATTAATTTATGTATCTATAGCTTAACCTAAATATTTATTAAGGCTCCTATTTTTACTATTTATTAAAAATGTTTCTCCAAACACATAGTTTCTTAGAGGTTTTCGGTTCCAGATGATCAGCCTGATAAAAATCTCTTTCTATTCAATCCAATAGTTCTCCAAGAAGGAACAAGAATGTCGAAGGCGAAAAATCCTTGTATCATTCTATTGTAGTATTTATTTATAGGTTTCAATGTCCTCTGAGATTGTTACTAGTGACCTATGCATAGCCTACTTAGTTATAGAGTAAATATAGTAAAATAAAAACCCGGAACATTAATTTACCCCTTGACTGAGGAGATAAACTCAAAGATAGAGTGAAAAATATTCCAGCCTTGCCAGTTCTCAATAAGATTAATGCTCCATACAATAATTCAACTTTCATCCATGGGAACGATCAACTATGTCACCTTTTAGCAAAACAAATAACTATAATGGAAACTTGTTAATAATTTGGTAGTAGTTCAGCTTATAGTTTTCACTTTCCATAGACATTTAAGTACATAAATTGGCGCAAAAGAAATATATATTGTCTTATATTAGCCAAATTGAATAATTATTTCTCTATATTTTGAACAAAAGCAAACATAAATATCGTTATTTACAAAATAGTTGGAAAGAATTAGTTTTAATCACATGTATATAATTATAAGGTGTATCCATAGCTTAAAATATACCCCGGATTGTTTCAAAACATCCATTAGTCTTATATTTTTGTTGGAAAACAAAACTCTTCACAAAACTAAGATGAAAGCGGTTACCATGTGCTATCGTTAATTAGTTACAAGCATAGGCACTGAAACTAGGGGACATTTCCCCCACACTGATATCTTACCCCCACCCCAATATCTTTCTGAGAGGGAGGGGGGCGAATTTTAAGAACAATAACTATGCAATGGTTTAATTATAATGCTCGCAACCAGTAACATTGAACATTCTTGATTAATCTAATCCTTTAATTGCATAGCTCAATATTTCTTAATATACACACATGATTCCAACGAGTTCCTAATACCCGCTTCGGTGGCCACATGGTCTAAGGCGTCACGCTCATGTTAGATTAAACTGCCAATGACAGGGAGATCGGGGTCCGAATCTCGGTCAAGAGTATAGAGGGTGGTTTAAAAAAAATGGTTTTCCACTTCCCCTCCACGTGAATGTGGATACACTTCCTCTAAATTCAACTTTAATCCCTAGCATAATAGTGTAATTAGTACTTAGGCGTATAACCTAAACAAGTAATAAGACGTGGTGTTAAAAAATAGTTTCTAATATATTATTTTGTAGTTATGTAGGAGAGAGGAAAATAAATGTAGCTTATTAATAAGAAAACCTTTAATTCAAACAAACTCTGATGTTTTAATGAATTAAATTATGACTATTTTAAAACACTATATTTTAGAAGGGTAATAAAGATCAATCTGAAATAGGCCTAGTGATGACTGTACAATATTATTTTGTTAATGAAAGTTGAATTATATATATATATATACACACACACACACACACACACACACACACAGCTTAGCAAGGGGTGTTCCAGTGGTAGTGGTGCCAAGTTATGCTCGCATACTGTGGTTTTTTTCTGACTGCTTCTGGACTTTAAGTTTCTCTAATGAACCAAGTACGACAACATCGTCTTCTAGAGTCGTACAGGACAAAGTTGAAGTGTTGGCTACTGAGATGGACTACCGCCCTCCTATATAACGCCCACCCTTCAAGAGCCTCCAGAGGAACTAAAAGCATTCCCTTGTTTCAACACAACCTATCATGCATACAAAGACGTCCAGCCTCCCTTTCCATATTATAGCCTGAACCAACAACCAATAAAAATAGAATAACATCAGACTCGCTCGCAAAACATCCACATCTCGATAGTCATAGAACGAGGTGGAACGGAAGTATTCTGTTTTAAGAGTTAGTTTCACACGATGGTTAACAGCTAAACCCCAACCACAGCGTAGATAGCTGACAGATAGTAAAAGCTACCGGAATTACTCTCATGTATTCATTCGCCAAAACATATGATATACTAGACCATGTGTTGAGATGTTGTCACTTTTGGCAGAAAACAATTTGTTATTAATTAATTCTTTCTTTCAAGCGCTAAGGTGACGCGAGAAAAGGCCAGTATTTTTGCAGTTTTTATGGCAAAACTTTTGTTTTGGCTAAAATAAATGTAATATTGCTTTTTAAACAAACACAGAGCTAAGTTTTCGTCTGGTCTGCTCTGGTTTTCCATCTTAATTTAAGTAGCGAATGCAAAATTTTAGAAGCTTTCGTTTGTATAGAATTTTTAAAGGAATTACAGACACCGCTTCCATAAAAAAAAACATCCTAACGGTAATTTTCATAAGTTCGTATTTCAATAACGCAAAAAGGCTTATGCAGAAAAAAACCTATATTCGGATCATCATGAGAAGTATCTTTGAACCGCTTTGGTGGTCTCATGGTCTTAGGTGACCAGGGTTTGAATCTCGGCGGGGTTTACTGAGGGTAGCTTTAACAAAATGGCTTTACACTCTCCCTTAAGCTAAATGCGGGTACACTTTATCGGATTTTGACCTTCTTCATCCCTGAAACAATTAGCATAATTAGTACATAAGCGTATAACCGCGACAGTCTTTAGTAAGAGGCCGGTATACTGAAGTTTGGCAACACCGCGACAAAGGCCTTCTCAACAGCCAAGTTCTCGGCAGCTATTATTGTTTATTTGTTTGGTTTTGTTTTTCATGTGATTTATCTGTCTGAATTGATACGTTGGGGTGTAATAGGCATGTATTGCATTCATTAACTACTCCTCTGGCTATGTACATTTATTATGGTAAACATAATAACGTTATGACACATAAATAAAATGCTAAGAAATCGTTATGTTCCTAGTTCCAATAAGTCGTCAGGATGGTTAAATGTTTTAATTTTACCCTTGGTAAAGAATTTTAAAACTATTATTAAAATATTTAGAATATGACAATATATCTAAGACCTATTTTTATTAAAATAAAAACGGCTGCTTGCGAGAATACACCAAGACTGACTCATTTTAAATCCAGGGGCAATTCCTTAAATATTTTCCATTTAGACTTTTAAACTTGGTTGAGAAATTTGACATTGCCAAATTACGTTACTTCCGAAATACTCAATAACATGATTCATAGTATTGTAGTTTGAATATAATTGATTAAATGTTTAGGCCTACTCACTGAATTTTATGTAGCTATTTTTGACAATAAACTTCAAACAGATAACCAATAATCGAGGTTTCAGAACTCTATGGCACACTTTAGCACGCCTTGGCCAATAAACTAAATCTCCATATTTATTTGATATGGATTTTAAAATCACTCTAGTACCATATTATAGCTACTGTTAACAAAATTTGGTTGAAATGTATCATTCCTGTCTTTAAAGTATGAAGGCAAACCATCCCCCAATTCATCTGACCGAGATTTGAATCTCGGGCTTCCCCCTAGAAGAAATGTACCCAAATTTGCCTGGAGGATGAGTGAGAAAACAGGCACCAGTGCACCCGACCAGGATACGAACCTTGATCTCCCCCAGTCCTTAGCAGTCTACTTCAACACGAAACTAGACGGTAGCTAGCCACGCCAGCGAAATAACATTAGTTAATAGTAAAATGTATAGCCTTCTTAAAACCAATAGAGTAATCTACCTCTCACATAAAGTGACCGGTTGCAGGTGACTTCTTAGACGTCTTGACCAATGACCCGAGACACTCGACAGAGATTAAATCAAAACTCTATTAACAGACAAATACCATTCTCAATCCTCTCTTTACAGATATATATATATATATTTATACATTATTTTACAAGTAGGCACCAAATTTGTCTGGGGATATGGCGCCCGACAATCTGGTTCGCTTATACAATTGGAAAGATGTTCATGAGTATATTTATAAACAAAAATATCTTCATAATCCTTGATGGGAAAGAACTCTGTCTAGTCAATGGCTCTCTGAGAAAAAGAAAACATATATATATAGCTATATAACTTGTGGCTCGTTTAAGCGATGGCTGCAGATAGCACTAAATTTGTTTTTAAAAATTCTTTTTTGGAGAAAGGATACTTTTATACCGCGTAAGTTATCATAACAATTTAAAGGAAATGTGCCCGTATTTATGTAGAGAGAGAGAAAGAGAGAGAGAGAGAGTATGAAGTCATTTAGGTAAAACTACCCTCAGGTCACCAGAGCGGGATTCGAAAAGCGTAGATTAATGGAAGTGCACTTATATTAGCGTGTATAAGGGATGAGAATAACCACAATGATAAATCACAAAATTGAACCTCCACTCACACACAGTTGAGCCGGACGAGAATCTAACAGGCACTGGATGTGTATTTTCTTAAGTGATTTTTCACCATCCCTCCATGTAGATGCGGCTACAGATATTCTAAATTCTACCTTCCTCACCCCACTCAATTAGTGTAAGCATGTGAGTGTTTCAAACGTGTAAAAAAGACTAAACCTTACACTTTGTGTTAGGAAACCATGTTTTTATTTTATTTTTTAGCACAGAGTCTTACTAACCGCTCAGGCTATACTTATAAATGTGATAATTAGGCTACTTAAAGGGGGTAGGAACGAGAAAGGACGCATTTTAGATGTAATCTACCAGCATTTGCTTGGAAGGAGAGTAGCAAACCATACGGGGAAAAAACCCCTTCAAAATCCAAGTGGGATTCGAACCTTAATCTCCCCCATCATGAGCATACCGGTCTAAATCGAGAGTGACGTCTTATACTATTTGGCCTCTGAAGCGAGTTTTTATCATGTTAAATTAATATTTATTAGTGCATTAACTTATTTGCATCCAAAGCAATAACATGATAGACATTTATATTAGATGAGCTTTGCTTTTTATAATATATAGAGTCACAAATGAATATTATTTAAAAGTATATTTTTCCATTTAAATTTATTTGAGGTATTTAACGTGCACTTTATGCACCGACTGATTATATCATTACACAACTTACAATCTAACTTAAATCTAGAACATACAAACAAAACACCAATTCCCCGGGCGTTAATGAATCACTATGAAATGTTAAACCAACATTTCACCCATGTTAAATTTTGATCCATGCCGGGAATCGAACCCAGGACATCTTGCTTGGTAGGCAAACTGAGCAAGAGTTCCTGGGCTGAGCTAAAGTGTCGGTCTTACAATTGTACATTTTTTCAGTGCTTACCCAATATTAGAACAGAGGTGAACTGAGACCATTAATATTTGGAAATACTTTTCAGTATCATTTAATTTTGTTAGCATGATTTCACCCAACTCGATGGCCGCTTACTCTAACGTGCTCCCCTCGCAGTAGAAGAGACTACTGATGACGGGGGAGATCAAAGTTCGAATCTCGGTTGGGTGTACTGAAGCTGATCTAAAAATGTTTTCCAATCTTACTCCACTCAAATGCGGCTACACTTACTCTAAATACAAATTTCCAAATCCCTAAAATCATGAGCATAATTAGTACAAGTGTGTATAAACTGTTCGGTCGCGCAAATGCGGGTGTATTTAACATCGTAAAGACGCGGGAAGGAATTATCTGATTGAATTACCGTTTTAACGGCCCTTAGCGATGTTAAAAACTCCTTCGGATCTTGAGTTAAGGCAAGATGTACCCTGTACAAGATAGTGGGGTTCAAATCCAGGTTCATACATGTCAAAGGCGGAGTTTCAATTTGAAAGCGGACCCCTAAGGCAGCATTATGAAACACCTCTGGCACGTGAATTCTCCATGTTTTTCAAAGGTCAAAGCCACTGACTTACAAGGGCATTTGTGACAGAAATATACCTGAATGTCAATGCTCCAGAAGGCGTGTGTGCCTGAAATACATGGTTGCAACATAATAATGACCCCAATCTGTTTCCAAAGTCGATTGTGGCTAAAAAAACACTGTTGGTCACACCGATGGAGGAGTTCAATGAAATCCCCTCATGGCAATAATCTATTGATTGTTAACTTATGTGCCAAAAAGGAGGAGGGTTCAAAAGAGAAAGGTAGAAGTCACAGGGTTTACCCGTTTATTCCCGGTAGTAAAGTGGTAGATTAAATAATTTCATAAATATGAATATGTTCAGCCGAAACCTTAGATCAGGCGTTAGCATGTCTGTCCACTAAGCCAAAGGTCCAGGGTTCGATTCCCAATATGGCTGAAAATGCTGGTTTAAACCTTCATATTGGTAAGTTAGCGAGGACTGGATTTTGTGCATAGATAGTATACCAATTGAAGAAAAGAGACGGGCTTACAGTCATTTATATCTTGTGCACCGGTTAGTCGCTGTTATATGAGGAATTTAATGTACCCACATTTGAGTGAAAAGGAGAGTGGTAAACCATGAATGGAAAACTGCTCACACTTGACAGAGATATGACCACAATTTTTTTTACTCCTTGAACCGTACTACATCACTGGCTGTCCGATATATTGCGAGGGTATAAGTGAATACTAATTAGCCGAGATCCAAACCCCCACCCAACGAACACTTCTAAAAGTTATAAGAAAATACTGGGGGGTAAAACTGAAATGTACAGAATTTTCGTGGAGGTATAATGGAAATTCACACTGTCTAAAGTGTCAGCCCACAATGCATAACAGCTAGTATGTTTATGACGATAGGTATACATGACAAAGGTTCGAAACCCGACATTAGCTCCGCGTCATATTGTTGTACCGGTAGATCAGACTTCTAATTCAAGTAATGTGTTTCCCAGTCTCTCTCTCCACGCATATGCGGGATTCCTTAATTGTCCTTACCCCCCTTCTAATTTTCATTGTTTCAAAATAAAAGTACTTATGTTGTTACCAAACATATATCAAATATAATCATTTGAGCTGGAGACCCCTAACTGACCAAAGAGGGTGGCAGCCAGTGAAATCCCCCTCTCCCCCTCTGCAGTTTAGTTTATTACGAGAGTGCTGTCTTAGACCTGTGGCTCGCAATTAATTATTCTAGAGTAATCTATAGTGAGACTACCTAGCGGCACTGATCTGAAATCCATGGTCTAGAAACCATCCCACTTGGCGTTGTGAAAAAAATTAATTTAAACGTGATAAATTCCGTTTCCAACTTCTGACAATCGAACCTAAGACATTTGTTTCCGTAAGAAGACTCACTACCGATTGATCTCGGGCATCAAATGTAAATTATTGTTCAAGTAACGCGTTTAATAAGGAATCCGAGTAAATTAACATATTTAATATATTTATAGCCACTTTGCGGACGAATGGTGGCACCTTTCCCCCACCCCACTGAAATTCACTCATCTTTATGTTTTATATATATATGTTTTACCTGTGACTCCACACGTAATTTTTCATGACTTTTAATGACCCTGGTGCTTGATGAACCATTTAAGAGTATTGCAAACCAAATTAATTATACGTTTAGGAATAAATATGTTTTTGTTTACTAGGAAAAGTTTGTTGAATAACTTAAAGGGACACACGATCCGTGTTGAGCTAGATCGCCGAGGACGGGGAGCTCGAAACTCAGTTGGGTGAACTGGGGGTAGTTTTTCACTCCCCCCCTACGCAAAAGTGGGTTCACTTCCTCTAAATTCAAACTTTCCAATTCCTAATTCATTAGTGTAACAAGTAATTAAGCGTATAACCTGAACGGGTAGTAATACGCGGTGCTAAACTGTGTCGATTTCGTGTGATTTACAAATAATATGTGTGCCAGATCACTAGGTAATTACGTTTGAATTTCCATTTTAGAAACAGGTTTTGATAATAGTTATGGGAATATTAGGGTTTGATCCCGCAGCAAGTTATTTTTGAGTAAATTTTCATAAATAGTTTTCCACTTCCAACTCTGGAAAATTGAAATATATTCCCTTAGTAAATCAAAATTATTCAGCCTTAATTATTTCTTGTGATAAATATTAGACATGTAGAACTATGGGAGGCTCTGTGTGTATATTGTAAAAGGACATAAGTTTTAATAAATATTCAGGGTAAGCTAAATAAATCAATGCCATAGTACTAATTTTAAAAAGAAATATTATAGATTCCTTCATCAGCGTCGAGCGTATTTAGGGAAGTTTTTCTAATATACTTTCCTTCCTCCCTCCGTGCAAATGTGGGTACACTTACTCTAATTTTGGCTTGAGGTTTAAGTGGCTAATTTTTTTGTGTGAATGTTATTTACTATGTCAACAAAATATAGTTTCGAGCATTAAATTACTTTTAAAATAAATTCAAGCATTAAATTCCCGGACACGCTTGACAGATATTCAACAAATATCAATAACATCGTGTGATGAAAATTAAACTAGGATATTTCTCCTGGTCGAGTATTTGATTATTTAGAACAAAAAAACTGTTTTACTATAAAAAGTACTTTTCTTCGCGTCCCCTAGATCCCCACCTTTAAGAGTGGATGATACTGGTGATGTGAGCTTAGATTAGACAAACGATTGAAACAAGATATGTTGGCTCAAAATAAAAATAAAGGTTGGATGGCTATAACTTAAGACCACGCTAGCAAAATGTAAAATTAATTCTATAACTCACAGCTAGAGTGAATTGTTACGATGGTGTGACTGAAGGTTGAAATGGAGTCACAATCTTCCACTCAACCTTTCTTCTTAGGTCACGTGTTTGTAGGAAGAGAAGAGGAGAAGAGAATAATAGAAAGGAGAGAGGAGAGAAGAGGAGAGAATAGAGAAGGAGAAGAGAGGATAAAAGAGGGGAAGAGAGTAAAAGATATGAGAAGAGAGGGAAAGAGATGAGAAGAGAGGGAAAGAGAGGAGAATAGAGGGAAAGATAGGGAAAGAGGAGAAGAGAGGAGGTGAGAGGAGAGGAAAAGAGAGGAGAAGAGCAGAGTAAAAGAGAGTAGAAAAGAGAAGAGGAAAGAGAGGAGGAAAGAGAAGAAAAGCGAAGAGAGGAAAAGTAGGGTGAGGAGAATAGAAGCTTAGTGACAGATAAATATTTAATATATTATATAACATGAAGAAATTATTTTAGAATTTTAATAATAATTCCCAAAGTTATACTAAACAGGTTTTCATCATTTTTGTATTTAGGTAAATAAAAGCTTATACAACAAGGCTGTAAGCGAATATTTCAAATTTCAAAAATAAAATTTATATGCATATTAAGGAGAAGCCGAAATTAATTTTTTAACCTGAAAATTTGTTTTTTCAGCAATTTTTCAAGTGAAATCAACACTGGATGTGGCGAATTTTCCTAAGTTATTATAAATATATTTTTAATTGATATATCGCAAGATAGCTGTCGAAAGCTACGATATATCGATAAATTTATACCTATATATAACTTTTTTACTAGGGTCTATAGATTTAATTGTCATTGTTCCAAGTGAACTGGAGTGGCCATAAGATTTAAGATGGCTGCTGTTCTGTAATGCTATTCTTCGTGGCTTTTAACTTGTTAATGCTTTATTTTGCCGTTGAAAATCAGTAAATTACATATTTATATACTAGAGTCGCGACTATCCGGCCCAGTTCTCGGTGTTAGCAAGTGAGTTTTAAAATAAACAAGCCATTACATATCTGCTAGTAATTAATAAAAAAATAGATGGAACAAGCCTTACAACTGTTACATTGGAGACAGCAAAGAATAACTGCTACGCACGCGGTTGGCCTAGAATACAGTACAATTGGTCAGTGTATGTAGCAGCACTGTTCTGATGTGACTGGAAACAGAAGCTGTGTCAAGGGAGGTGGAGCTAGCAGCACTGTTTTGATGTGGCTAGAAACATAGGCTGTGTCAAGGGAGGTGTAGATTACATGAGGCAAACCCATGCTGAAAATTATTTACACTCAGATTCTCTGTTATCGCAACTCTAGTGTATTTAACCTAAGCACAGCAGCTGTATATCAATATTTCAGCTACCTAAAATCTGTTCACCACAGCTTTTTACCTAAATAACAGTTCAAAAATCATATGTTTAGTTTTTGGTTTGCCAAAACCTTAAAATATCACTGTATTGTTATAAATAAAAAGCTTTTTAATTACGTATTATATTTTACATTTAAAATAAAGTAAACTTAAGTTTTCTAACATTATTTCATTACTTTTAATTTATTTCGTTTTATCATATCCAAAACAATATTTTTAAACATAATTAGAGATACTTGAAAATACTTGTAATTTTTTTAATTAAATAAATTATTGTATTTCTATTTTTATTGTATTACAAACTATTTAACTGAATAACATATTTTTATCCACTGCGTGGATGCAACATTGTAAGGAGCTTGTTTGCGTCATGATCAAATACACGTTTTAGATTCGTGGGACGCCATTTTGAAGCTATTTTCGTTAGACCTTTTGTGAAAGTGCTGTGAATAATGATTTTTTAAAGTGGAATAGAACGATAAATAAGCTTTGTGCCAGATCTCAGATAGATATATAAATAATATGGGCCTAAATTACTATGGTTAACTATCACATTCATACATTAACATACTTTTCCTTACAGTTATTCAAAGGGACAGGTGTCAGCTGTTGGCGTAGGGATACATTAGGGAATATTTCTAGTGACTTTTTGAGCTGCTATCCAAGTAAACTCGGGTGGTGAATGTACTTTATATAGCTCATTCAAGGTCATGATATATTCCCTTCTCGAATTGTCTTATCGAGCCGCCAAACTGGTGCCAGGTATGACTCATAAGGGAAAACTCATAGCCAAATAGAAGGGGAGGGTTGTGAAATCATTCAAGGTCGTGATCTATTCCTGCCTCTACTTTTCTTGTTGAGCCGCCAAACTGGCACCAGGTATGAGTCATCAGGGTTGTGATAGAATGATGACGTCTTCGGAAAACCCCATTGCCACATAGAAGGGGGAGAGGTAAAGAGTTGCCAGGATCATTTACCTTATGTACTAGCTCACTGTTTCAAAGTAACGATCTATTCCTGTCTCTACTTGTCTTGTTGAGCCGCCAAACTGGCATCAGGTACGAGTCATTGGGAAAACCCCCCACATAGAATGGGGAAAGTGGGGGGAGTGTTGCCAGGGTCGATGAGCTCATGCACTATCTCACGGTTTCAAGGTCACTATCTATTCCTGTCTCGACACGTCGAGCCACCAAACTGGCACCAGGTATGAGCTATCAGGGAAAAACCCATTGCCACATAGCAGAGCAAAGGAAAACACTACTGAAATAAATCTTTGCAACATTGAAGAAGTTCAGAGGACAACAGGTCGTTAATTCCATGTTGTCTTGTAAATAATCAGAGGGGAAATGGAGGGGAAAAGGGGTCAAACTTGGAGGGGATGGAGGGGATGGAGGGGAAAAAGCCCACCGGCGAATAGTGTTTTGACCTGTTGAGCGGAAGTTGGGTTCCCATATGCCCCATTAGCTACTGACAGGCTTAGCAAACCGATAGTGGAAAATATATGGCTTGAATAAAAATGTAACCCGGACCATAGGCTAGAAACAGTAAAGGATGTAGTAAAGTTTAACGAACATTAATTAACAAAAAACAAAAATGAACTTGTATACTTTTTTTTCTAACTTTTGATTAATTTTTAAATTAGTCTCAAATTTACTATCAAATTTTAAAGGATTTTTGCAGTTTCCTGATAGGGAACCTCCCATCCTGGATTCGTGAAAGCACCTCTCCCTCTTCTCCATCCTAACCAAAATCTTAAATCCACCCCTGGAAGATATTACTGGGAACAAATATTTTCTTAAATAACCCGAAATTACTTATTTTCCTTGTTTCTGTCAAAGATCTAAAATATACAAAATTACTTAATACTTGAAAGATAAACTATGTAGTAAAAAATTACTTCCCGGAAAAGAAAAGGAAACTACCATTCTACGAAAATTATGTTCCAAAATTATATTTCTTGCGATTAATAAAATATGGTAATAAAATCAAGAGGCTACACAGTTTTTTATTTAAATTAATTTGTAGTTTCAATGGCTCCATCAACAATATCATTTTTGAAAAAAGGGTTTAGCTTGTTCTGCGTTTTTGTGTCTTTGTTGTGTTAAAACTTTGAAGCATACAAATTAAAACAAATGGTGAGCACAAATTTATCATTTAGATTGAATAGTACAGGACGTTTTGATTAGATTAAAATAAACTCTTACTAAGATTCAAGACAAAGTCCTTTTTATTTTGCAATATATAACACAGCCCTATATACTATAATTATTATGTTTGTGAATTGAACATCATGCAGAGCTACCAAATATTAATTTATATTTTAATGTTTATTTTTTACATTATTTCATCTTTAAAATACATTTATTTAAATTTAAAACCAACTTATATCAACAAACATACAACATCCATACAGTTCAAAATGCCCTATAAAGTTTTTAATGAAAGAAAACACGAAATATTCACATATTTTCCATAAAAACCAGTGGATCTCAAGACCTGATGACGTCACTTCAAGCGTTGTTGCCACAGTTAACGCTCCAGCTTGTTAACTAAAGACGGCCGTTGTATAGACCGAACGGGTAGTAAGACATGTTGCTAAAAAAAAGAAAAAGGTATATATCAGAACATAATCAACATTAGTAGCGTCCGGGGCGTATGGGAACAATTTGACCTTTGACCCCAATCTGTGTGACGTCATCATTGCATGCTATGTCACAACACTGCCCCTGGATTTTCTCTGGTGACGTTATCGCAACCCTGGTGCCAGTATATTTCCATCGGGGTTACTGACCTGAATTTCCCCTTTGGTTATTTCCATGACATGGGGTTAAAGACCTGCTGTCTTCCTTTAATGTCACAAAGGTTTATTTCCAGAGCTTTTTTTTTTACCGTTGGTCTTCTTTGTGGCAATGGGTTTTCCCTGATGCCTCATACCTGTAGCCAGTTTGGCGACTCAACAAAACAACTCTCCTAGATCTGTGTGACGCCATCATTGCGGGTTATGTCACAACACTCCCCTTATATGTGGTAATGGGTTTTCCCTGATGACTTATACCAGGTGCCAGTTTGGCAGCTCGACAAGACAATTCGAGACAGGAATAGATCACGACATTGAATGATGTTGCAACCCTCCCCTTCTATGTGGCAATGGGTTTATCTTGTGACGTCATTGCTCTGTCGCAATATTGCAGAGTTGTCTGAGTTTATTAATATATAATTGGTATATGAGAATTAAAATTATAGATAGTTTGAAGGGGTCTAAGCTTCTGCTTTTATTGGATGACATTTGAATAAAGTTACGTTAGAACAAGTGTTTATTACAATCAAGGGTAGTTTATTGAAAAATTTTGATTCCAAACTATATTTAAAAGGTAATTAATTTTGAAGGGAGTTTATTAATGTGACTGAATATTATTTTAAAATAATATAAACAAGATTGTTTATAATAAATTAAAATGTGTTTTTTATTTAAGCGTAATTTACTCAATACATTTATTACAAATAATAAAATTATTTGAGGTTAATTTAATAAAAACTACATTTTATTGATGTTTTGAACAAGTGTTTATTATGATTAACAAAATAATATGTTTATAGAGGGTAGCGTTTTAAAATACAACAATGCCATCAGTTTCTGTGGACCCCTGCACTTATGAAAGACATTGCACAGTCCAGCCTAAATGCACCAGAAAACAAACCATTTAAACATAATTTTTGAGTTTCAAAACCACTCTTGTATTGTTCGAAATTATATAAACACCCGTTATCACCGCTATAAAATGTGGTCTATTTCCAAACAAAGCGAATAGATCAGCAACGGTAACCATTCTGTACATGATGAATATAAGTAAAGCTCTGCCGTTGGCTGAGGATGCCCGATTACACTCGAGCTTTTAAATACAGGCACCAAGAATAGGCTAATGCTTCAAATTGAGGTGTGTGTTATCATAAAGTAGACACATGCAAAAATCATTGCTCTGGACAAGCTAACGCTGCTAAATGTCTCAGATTCCTTTTACATTCTGGAGATAATTTTATCTTATCTGTTAATATTATTAAATTCAAGCTATTTTAACTAAGCTATTGCGTTGTGTTTTTTAGAGAATGAGCTGTGGGGATATCCGCAGACATCCATGGATTTTATACCTCTTGGTATCTACCTGGAGGAATTGACCACAAATGGTTGGTAATTGCTGGCCAATGAAATACCGAATTTGTAAGAAAGAGATTTAGCTTTTAAAAGCTAAACAAAAAACAAAATATCATCATGCAAAGTGGTTTCAAAATTTGAAAAATGTGCTAATTTGTTAGGGTTTTTCATGAACAAAATAGGGGATTATTAGTTTTTCTTTTATAAATGCTAAATGGTAAATATTATAATTATTTAAGGTTATTTCCCTGTTGCAATATTATTGTATGACACCTTGGCTCAGTTGGTAGAATGCCTACGTCCTGATATAAGTGTCCCGGGTTAAAGTCCAGGTAGGACCTTAGCTATTATAGTGAAAATGACTATTCAAATCAATAGATAGTGTTTGTATGATTATTCATGTCCATCACTTACGTTAAAATAATCTAATACAAAGTTATGTTTGTTTCAAATGCATGGAACCACTGTATGATGTCTCCTGCACATCAAGTGTCTGCGGAGGTTCAGGTAATATCACCTTCACCACCACCCCTAGTGTCACACGCGCCTAATAATCACATTTTTCTGCTCTGGATCCGATCTATGCATCCATATGTGAAATTATTATTTCATGTTGAAATAATAAAAAAATAATGTATATAGTATTATTAATATTATGAGTTGAAAGAACATGTAATGAACTTAAGTTTAGGTTTAGTAAACCTCTATAATAGAAATCTAATAGGTTAAAACACTTTTCAAATAGAACCAACCTTAAAGTAATTGAAATTACCTGAACATTGTGTAAAATAAACAAGTGTCTTTTAAATTGGGTAATTAGAGTAACTGAGAGATCCGTTTTAACATTTGATATTCATACTGTCTACTCCAAGGATCAAATATAAAAAAAATGTTCATTTAGTTTTAAGGAATTATTTTGCTAGCTTATATGATAATTTGTCTTATTTAAAAATGGCAAAGAATGAATTTTTAAAATTATTGACTTTGATTGGAATAATATAATTTAAAGTGCTTTCTTTGTAGTTAGTTTTACATGTGTTTGACTTCAAATTCTTTTGTTTTAGTTCAAAAAGATGCTGAAGATGTTGGTAAAAGCCGCTGGAAGGCATCGGTCCCAACCTCTACACCCACAGCACCCATTCAGTCGGTGGGACCTTGCCGCCTCCAAGTGGAGGCGTCATCCCACAAGTCAGTGATGCCGAAGATATCAGCTCCCTCCACCCGCCTCCAAGCTGCGGGAAAGACTCGGTCCTGACCATAACCCCCGCAGTACCCATTTATCCGGTTAGAGCTTTGAAGTCTCCAAGTAGCGGAGGCGTCCTTCCACAAGCCGGTGGTGTAGGGGTGAGTCCGGCAGGAATCGCAGCCCCCCTTCAAGGCCTGGATATGGGGGTGGCGGGGCCGTCTTTAGCACCTCAAATGGGAATTTGTGGTCCGGTAAATCAGGTTGGTGGAGCATTGTAGAATGGTATCTCTATTCGAATCGTCGATGAGAGAATAAAACAACTGAGGCGTTTCTTTTATACTGGTAGAGAAGTTACCGTACATCTTGATGTTCCAACAAGTGATCGTGACGCATTAAGTTAGCTTGAAGAGCAAATAACTGTTTTTATCAATCGACTGCAGGACCATGGTTTCAGTGCCGATGATCATGCCAGTTTACTTTTGAACAACACGGATCTGACGTTGAACCCTGAATTCAACTCTTTTAGGTGGGTGGGTCAGTTAGACGCCCGATCCATGCTCGATAACGTAAGCCGCGTGTTTCAGAGCAATAGTTTTTTCTTGAGTATGGCACAATTGTAGTTTAAACTTAGCCATTTTAAGGAGCCTCGGGGGAGTGCACGTTATTGTGATAAGATATTCCCTGCTAGCACATATCGCCGTAAAAGCCAAGGAATCATTACGATTCAAAATAGCGACACACTTTGCCTTGCCGTTGGTTTAACTATCGCAAAAGCTATATGTGATAATAAAAAAGAGCCGGGATGAATGAACGTGGACTTCTCTAAGCAAATCAAAATTGGTCGTCCTATTCAAAAATACAAAGCAGTAGATTTATGCCGTTATGCCCGTGTGCATATTTTGAAGGGTGGTGGGCTCACTGAACTGAAACCATTTCAAACATACTTCTCCTTATACAAAATTACAGTGTTCAGGGGACGTTGGGGGAGGCAAGTCCTAGATGAGGGGCCTACTCCTCCCAAACATTCCTTTAATGACTATCTTGATTTGTATTTTCACGATGATAAGCAAAACAATTTTGATGTCATAACATCCTTGAAAGCCGCATAAAGGGCTCGTACTTTTGCCACGAATGTCTTGTGCAGTTCAACGCAAAGAACTAGCACAAATGCGTATCCTCATACAAAAATTGCTACGTGAAAGTAGTTTGCAGTGGAGGTCGATTTGTGGTTTGTAAAGACTGTGGGTGTTGGTTCACCAACCCAACATGTTTTGATAACAATAAACGTCCCAGTGATTGCAGAGGTCACATGTAGATCTGTGATGTTAAAAATGTTTGTTAAGTCTGTGGGAAATTTTTCAGTTTGGAAAGAGCAAAATTTTCACACAGGTGTTATGAGACTTTTTGTAGAGTATGCGAGACCCATTGTCCTTTTGGTCATTTCTGCTATATGCCCTATCAAAGCCGTCACTGGAAAATAACAATGTCATGTTCGCATTCTATGATTTTAAATGCTGACAAGAAACGCTTCATTAAGGTGCGGCCACCCCTTACTTGCAAGAACCTAACCTATTTTTCGTGCAGACGTGTTGCAAGGTCTGCCTTCATATTAATAGAAATTACCATAATTGCACCGAATGTGGGGACGATAGGACTCGTATATTCATGGGTGATGCCACAATGGCCCAATTTTTCGTATTTCTAGAGCAAATTAAAACAACAAAATTTAAGGACATCAGCCTCCTAGCCCTTAATTACAAGGGCTATTATGGAAATTTTATTTTAAAATACATGATGTAGTTTAAAAAGATGGACCCCAAAGCTCATAATGAACGGTGGGAAATGATGTCCATGCGTTACGGCCTACTACACTTTATTGAATGGATAAAGTTTCTCCCGATGTCGTTGTCCAAGTTGCCCAAGACATTTGGCTTGGATCAGTCTTTGGCCAAGGGACATTCCCCCCATTTTTTCAATAAAATAGAAAATGCGGGTTATTAGGGGTCCCTAGCCGCCAAAGAAGGACTACGGCATCGGTGAGATGTCAGTTGAGGGAAAGGAGCACTTTTAGAAGTGGCATGACGCGCTAGTAAAAGAAAATTATGTCTTTGGTTTCAACCGCGAGTTGGAACTGTATTGCGTGAAAGATGTAGAGATCCTACGGAAGGCCTGCCTAAAGTTTAAAGATATGCTTATGGAAAAAGCAAAGGTGTATCCTTTCAAAGAGGCGTGTACGATCGCTTGAGCGACCATGTTGGTTTACCACCTAAGTCATCTTAAGGAGAATACATTCAGTATCATCCATAATGGTGGCTACCTGTGTGCAGACCAACAATCGCACGTACCTGTTCATTAACTCTGCTGGGAGGCCCATCAACGCCGTGTCTCTATCCTTAATGCGGGCAACGGCCGTGAGGAATATGTGTTAGGATGACGTGCATACGGCATTGTTTAAGCTGGAGATACCACGACAGTCTTCCAGTTCTGGGGATGTTATTGGCACGGGTGCCATTTCTGTTATCCTGGCAGGACCATCCCTATCTAAAACAGCCGCCACAAGACCATGGAGACGCGCTATGAAATGACAATAGCGTGTTTGCCAAAATTTAAGAATGCCGGCTACACGGTCGTAGAGACGTGGGAGTGTACGTTTAATGCGATGAAACGCACAGACAAGGAATTGAAACAATTTGTACTCCAACATGAGGTGTAAATCAAGGAGTCTTTCAGTCCCAGGGATGCATTCTTTGGCGGGGGTACAATTGTATCAAACTCTTCCACGAATCAGACCCTTCTTGTGGAGAGAAGATCAAGTACTTGGACGTGTGTTCATTGTATCCTTACGTTTGCAAGTACAAAAAATATTCCATCGGCCACCCCAGAATTCTCTTGGAACCAAATTGTCCGTCAAAAGATCAAATAGAAAGCATATCCAAAGTTACCACGATGCCTCCACGGGATTTATTCATGCCCTTATTGCCTACACTGATGCACGACAAGTTAATGTTCATCTTGTGCAGGAAATACGGGGAGTAGAAACCCAAGGCCCATATCAGCACAACGACAAGAAAGATTTCTGGTTGACAGGTGTCTGGGTGATTGACGAGATCCGGAAAGTCGTTAATAAAGGCTACACCATTGAAGCCGTACACGAAGTGTGGGAGTATAATGTATCTGTTTACGATTGTCAGACACGTTCTAGCAGCTCGTTTCACGGGTAAATTGATACCTTTTTGAAAATTAAACAAGAATCCAGCTAAAGGACAGAATGGTGTATCTCACAAGATGAGAAGTTAGCTTATATTCAAAATTATTAAGAAAGGGAAGGTGTAAAACTCGATTTCGATTCTGTTTCTAAAAACCCTGGTCTCCGCACTTTGGCTAAACTATTTTAAAATTCACTATGGGAAAGATTGGGCAAAAACCCGATTTACCATACGTAGCCGTTGTCAACGACTATCAGGGCATCCACAAATACCTGATGGATCCGTATATCACCGTGGACAGCTTCATTGATGTTAATGATGAGGTTTTGTTCTTCAATTGCAAGGATTCGAGGGCCGCGTTGCACCCTAACCCTAACATGAGTAGGGCGGTGGCATGCAACACGACTGCTATGGCTAGGTTACACTTATACAACATCCTTAAAATATTGGGGGACCGCGTTTTCTATCATAATACAGATAGTGTTCTATTCACGGAACGCCCCAGCGATTAGAGGCCACCGACCGGAGACCTTTTAGTTGACCTTATTGACGAACTTCAAGATTACGGTCCGGGAAGCTATATTAGCTCCTTTGTGTCTGGTGGCTCCAAGAACTACGCGTACTGAGCTTGTGTTGGTGTCGATCCTGCCAAAAAAAAAGTGTGCAAACCATAAACTATGGCAACCGGAACGACGTTAATTTTGACGTTTTGAAAGCGATGGTCACCGAACAGGCTAAGGAGACCTAAACACAGATACTGCACAAAATTGTAAGAAAAGGTCTTGCGACTATATGTACCAGCTCACAGAATAAAGTTTACTGCCCAGTGTACACCAAACGACGGATAGCTGATGATTTTAATACGTTGCCGTTTGGGTATATGAGTCCTTGTAAACACTCTAGCCATGACTAAAAGGTAATCATTTAAACGGGATGAATAATCATATTTTTTGCTTTCCTTCTAGACAGTTCCACATACATAGAATTTTTCAAAATTAAATTTTTTCATTTTTTCCTGCATGAAAATACGTATATATTTTACTAAATTTTTGCACCTTGGCTACTTTTTATATTTTTTATCCACCAGTACAATCCTTTACCTACCTGATTATTTCTAGTCAAATAAAATTAGTTGTTTGTATTCAACCAATTGTATGGTTTTGACAAATATATAAGGTTAATCACCAGGGTACTTTAATGACCAAAACTCAAATTAAATAATATTCCCTTTTTCTTAAGCTGGCCTAGTGCAAAAAGGATAGGAATCTCACATAAACTAAGCGGGAATAGTGACAATATAAAGCCATAGGCGAGTTTATTTAAAAACATAATAACGGATGTATATATATATATATATATATATATATATATATATATATAA
>CABFWO010003198.1:67271-94700 GCA_902155825.1 Timema genevievae | reverse complement strand
GGGGGGGCAATTTTATAAGATACTATATTTAAATAAAACTCAACAATACATCACCCAAATCACTTTAAAAGTGTAAATATTGATGATGACGTTTGACTTTTCTTTGATTCTGTGCACTGGATGGAAGACATCGTCCCATGATTTTTTGTGTTACACTCATGATCTTGCGCAGTGCGTACTAAAATGGCAATGAGTCATTGTATATGTATCATCCATGTTTATTACATTGAATGGTTTGTTTTTATCTATAATTGTAAATTTAATTTACTTACACATGAAAGGCTAGGTTGAGCTGGGTTTATAAAGTGTCATAATAATAAAAGGAAAGGTTAAGCTCGATTGGATAAGTGTCATAGAAACTTGTGTTATTTCAATGATGTCATTAATATTATGTTTTACTTTGTCTATAATTTGGTAGTTTTAGAGAGGCCTACTTGTGATCACCTACAACTATTTAAATCATCATAAGTTAAATTTACTTTGAAGTAAAGTAAATTGTGGTCATTATAGACGGTTTTTATGTTCTCATAAAGACGGTAAAAATTATGTTTGGGGCTTAGTGTAATGGGATCAATAGTTCTAGAACGGCTGAAAGATATCTGTCACTTAGGTGAGTGGAACTTTTACTTATTTAATGTAAAAAAAATTTTTGTCCAAATTGATTCTACGTGTTGTAATGTTTGAAATAATCTAAGGCTAATTACAATATGTTTTATATTTTAAGAAATAAATGGCTTAAAATGGAACGGTAAAGACTTATTAGACACAATGTCTAAGTTAATAGGGTCCAAAATTATAGGACTCATTAGTGGTTTATGCTGATTAGTTTTAATAGGCCTAGGCCATGTACATTTTCTAATGATATATAGCCTACTTTAAGTTAATTAACCTTAGACAGGCCTACGGTATTAATGCAAATCCAACCTTAAAAACTGTAGAGATAGCTTGGTTATGTTTCTTATTCAAAATTTCGTAAGAAAATTAATTAAAGAAGATTAGGCTTACCTCACAAAACCTGTGGTGTCCTTTCCTTTGCCGATGCGCCCGCTTTAGGTTGGGTTCCAAAATTATACTCTTTTTGGGATCAGCTGGAAATCTTTTTAGTTTATAATTTTCTGTTGTGTGATTGCATTTCACAGCACAACATATTTGTGGCATTTAGCTAGTTTTAACACTTGGTCACAAGGATGTAGAGCTCATAATAAATTAAATATGAAATGATTCACGCATTAATCAACATAATAAAATTTTAAAACAATTATCTTTCACTATCACAACTACAAATGTGTGGCATTTTGCTTCGGTAATATTTTATTAAATTTAATTAAAAAAGTTAAATATATAATAATTCGGGAATTAAATTTAGATTTTAAATTATTCAGGAAATTACTGAACATAATTAAACTGAGAAACAATCTTGAAAAAGTGGAAAAGAGACTACAGAGCCAAACTGAGATGAGTCAGATCGTGTACACCCTCAAAATGGCGGTTCATTGTTTTCGTTTTTCTTTTATTTTCTCTTGCCTGCTTGGATATTAACACTGCCATAAAACGTTACGGCTAGCTACTACTCATCAAGGAACGCATAAACGCATCGAGGTTACTCTAAGCCTTTGTAAAGCTCTGTATAATAATACTCTGTGGGCTTACAGAGCTTTAAGTCTTTGCGAATCTGTTTTCAGCTAGTTCTGGAATCTTATGGCCGTATATGCAGGCTCTACTCTTTAAAATATTGTTTATACAAAATGTTCTCGTATCTGAGAGAAATTCTATAGAAGATGAAGTTGAAGAAACTTAAGATAAATCATATGCATATACTAATAGCTGCATTGTACCGTTTAATGTCAAGCCTTTCCCTTCCTTACTTTCTTGCATTAGCCTAATAGCATACTCTAAGGATAGATTAAAAAGTAACGGGGAAAGTGCATATCCTTGACTCAATCCATTTTACATTTCGAAAGATTTAAATTAAATAAATGAATTAAAATGTTGAAATAGATTTTCAGCTTGCACCCGTTATAATTCTTATTAATAATATTAAAAGGGCTGTAGCAATTTCAATTTGAAATATAATATAAATATTAAACAAATAGTGTACCAATTGTGAAACAACACCCAAGTCCAAACACCATACGGAACACCTCCCACATTTTCATCTGTTAGGACTTCTTCTCTTTCATGGACGTTACTTCACTAAACTGGAAAAAATATAACGAAATAAAATATAAATTTACATTCGTAAAACACATGGATATTTTATTTTCTATACTGATCTCTATAAATTTCTTAATATGTGATAGCGCTCAACTTAATTATGTTATTGCCACGTAAATTTATTGGAATGTATAGTATTATTCGGGAGTAATATTATTTCAGTAATACATGTGTCTTAGAGCTTTAGTAGCACAAAGTCACATTCATAATTAGAATAGCTAAGAACCGTGTACCGATAGGAAGTAAAAATTTTAGTATATTTCCCTACTTTTTGGGTTCGTGACCCCCTTGACCTCTCGAAATTTTTATGATGCTTCCCCTAAGCCAAATAATATTACGTTTGCGGCATATGTTGCTATACGCTATGCATTATGAATTCGACAGTAATTGTTTTCATGAGACTGAAACATTACTAAAACAGTAAAATAAACTTTTATGAAATCATTTTAAAATTCAATTTGATATTAAAATTTAAAGAATTTAAAAAACTTTACAAAAATTAAGTAAAAAAGTAATTAATATAAAATTACTTTTATAAAACAGTCAAGTAGTCAGTTTTACCCTCATCCTTCTTTATGGAATGGATGGGCTTGTTTTTCTTGCACAATTCAACAAAACTGGGCAATATATTGTAAATGGAAATACACATCTCTTTCTCAACATTAACTCTTGGTCTGTACTTGGATTTGATAACCACCACTGCTGAAAATCCAACATCACACAGATAGAAAATTGCAAACGGGATTAGTATTCGCAGAGCTCTGTTGCTTATTGTTGGATATTCCTGCTTCACCAGGCTCCAAAATTTAGGGATTGACACAGAAATTAACTTCGCTTTCAATGTGGAATCTGATTAAAGATCAATAAGTTGCTCCTCTTCTGCAGTAGTGAAATTTTATGGGGGCTCGGCGTTGAAGGGATCTCTGACCCATTGATTCTGTTCAACCACATCCTCTGGAAAATACTTTCCGAATTGAACATGGAGTTGTGACAGATTCTCAAGGAACACATGTTTCTCTTCCCCATTCAACTGAACTTTATTTTCTTCCAGAACTGCAGCAGAGGGAAGTATTCAGTTTTACCCTAATCTATTTTACTCTCCCAGAGTAGTTTTTTTTTAAAATGCCAACACTTTGTCTGAAAGTTGCAGGATGTGTGTTTCATAACCCTGCAGGGACATATTCAACGAGTTCAATTTTCAAAAATGTCAGAAAGATAGGCCAAATTCAAAATAAAGTCATTTTCATGAAGGCAATTTGCAGCACTGGCATAATTTTCTTCAAGCAGGTATGAATACAGTTCCCTCCTTAGTTCATATACCCGTGTCAGAACATTCCCACGGGAAATCCAGAGAGAGAGTTTAAATAGTAGAGCAGAGAAGTGTGCTGAGACCCCAAAACAATACATATATATATTTTTTAAATCTGTCCTTTACTGGTCGTGTTTTGATAAAGTTCACCACTGTGATAACAGTTTCTAAAACCTCATTTAGAGCAGCATTTACGTGTTTGGATGCGAGTGCTTCCCTATGAATAATGCATTGCGTCCACACAGCATCAGACGCTTTGTTCCGTATGAGAGCTTGTAGTCCGCCATAACGACCTGACATTAATCAACCACCATCGATACACAGACCAACACATTTTGTCCAGACAATATTGTTTTCTGTACTAAAGTATCAAGGATATTAAACAAATCCGTCACTTTCGTACCTAATCTAATAGATTGGCAGAGTAACAGATCCTCGACAAATTTATTGTCTGCACCTATGAGCCGCACATGGGCAGCAAATGGGCATCATTGTTGCTGTCAGTTGCCTCATCCAGTCGAATACTGACATTCTTGCCTTTTAGTTTTTCTATCAACTGCTCGTTTATATCGTCAGCCATGTCATGTATTCTACAACTGATTGTATTATTTGACAAAGGTATGCTTAAGAGTGGTTTAGCAGCAGACTCCCCAATCATAGCTGATACTATATCCACAGCAGCTGGTAAAACCAGTTCTTCCGCAGTTTTTTGTATTGTACAATGCCGTATGCAACTTTGTACGATGAAAGAAAAGCTTTGGTGGGGATCTTAGCTTGCTTAGAAAAAATAGCTTTCTGTTCATTCACTTCTTTTAACTTACGGCGATAATAATCACGGGGTTTACTTACCAAGCCACTGTAAACTGTTTCCAAATTACGTCTTAATTTACTGGGAAACATACTGTCAGCAGCCAACACTTTCAGGCAAACGATACACTGAGGATGCTCTTGACTATCCACACCCGTGTTTGTTAAACCAGAATCCAGGTAGCGCTCATAATATTTCCTACATTTCCTTTTCCGTTCGTCCGTAGAGAAAGGCACCGTGTCTTCCACTTTACGTTTTTTATTAGGATTTACAAACTTCTCCATGTTGATGGAAACGCAAACAATAACGAACCAATGTCTATTATACCACTACTATTAAAATTTCAAATGCTAACCTAACTACGCGAGTTGTTGTTAGTTAACCTAGCATCCTAAGCACATACTCTCCAACTACCGCCACTAACACCCAGCCAAGAGTCAGGCGACCGATTGACTTGAGCACTACCTAGCGGGAACTTACAGTACCATGACTGATGTAGTAACTTCATATTCCGCTAGAGGTAGTGCACGATTAATAAACGCTGCACGTGCAGTTAAGTGTTTCTGTTGAGTCTACTACGTTAGTAGTGGGTTTTGTTTGTAATTAAAAAACTAAAAACATCATTCATTCTCGGCGAGGTTCGCTGCTTCCCTGGCCGATACTGGTACCTCCCAAGGGCACCGTGCCTCACAGTTTAGGAACCTCTGGTATATTCACTCCTTTAATATCCTCCTGATCCAATTGGCTCATATCTACGATGAAACAAAGTGGAGCACGGAAAAGGTGGATAAAGGATACATTTTTGGCATGTAAAGACAAGATGTTAAGCAGTTTAACGCAGCTGGACGTGGAATAATCGTAGTTTGAGAATGTGCCTCTTCACAGATGACTGTTTAAAGTAGCGCAGCGCAGTGGTGTATTGCTAAAAAAAAGGTCTGGAACGCACCATGTAACACGAATGATTTGAGTACACGTGTATATAATAGGCAGAATTTTTACGCATTAAAAATCCCAAATGCAATGGAAATAACTTCAAAATGTAAAAGGTGGTACACAAGTAGAAAATGGCAAAGGCTACATCATTTATTATAGGCCTATTGTCTCAGACGTCGGTACTAGAACTGGAATGGATATTCCGTGGTCGTAAATTGTAATGCTATACATTAGATAATCTTAATGTAAGACATGGCATGAATAGTTGAAGGAGCCAAAGGCTGCTGTAATCGGTAAGAAGAAACTAATAACTAATACAGTTGAGTATTGCGTTTAAGAATAATACAAATGTAACTTAAGAGTTATGATTTACATAACTGCATGGGTTTAATTAGGCCATAGGCGTAACAATGATTAGTTTATCTCCTTAAAAAAAATTTCAAAGTTGATCCACTGGACGTTCTGTGACCTTGACTATTTTTATCTGGGTATCAGTTGCTGAGCGATGATTCCTCAGTCACTTGCGAACGTAACAGTCTGGTTTAACTGTTCATTCGGAGGGGCTTCAAGTTTGATGAGCATAATATTAGACGCATGGCTAATTAGTAATCTTGTACTAGTATCCGTAATTATAAAGTTCATAGTGCTACTAAAGCCTCTTTCCCATTCGGAAGAGCTGCAAGGGATAACTTTTGAAAAATTAATAAGAGGAATTAAATTAGATGGAATATTTCATCCGCCATTGTCCAGGATGTTTCTGTAGGCCATGAGTGTCCTCGAAAATACTATTCCAAAGCGGCTGCAAAGAGACTCTATTTCAATTTATCCATAACCTGAGTGTATTTCTGATGACCATTCACTAGTTTCTAGAACAGAAAACTTTGAAATTACGACAGCCTTACTAGGAATGATGTTTGTAGAGCCTGGTTGTGATTTAATTGACTCGTGAGAAGAGGTTATTGAAAATAAGTGGCGTTTCATATTGTTTACAATGCTGGTTAAAAACTGAGAGTGATTAACAGAAACAATCTTGTTGTTATCAGTCAGTTTTACTGAGCAAAATTCCATTTACTTTACTGAATTCTCTGCTTCCAACATATGTTTACCTTTACGTTCCTTCATTGAGTCTAGAAATCGTATGATGCGATGAACTAGCTTAACAGCACAAACAAGAGTCATATCTAATCTCTGGAGGGACTCTGAAAAAAGTGAGAGCTTGAATAAAACATCATGCATGAGTGCCAGCCAGGTCCATTACAATTTGTTTTGATGAGATACCTTTGTAAAGCCCTTTGAATTTGTCTTGGTCCGATTACGAGCGGTTTGTATCATTACTTGCAAGCTCAAAGTGACAACATAGATATCTATAGCTTTTCCAAACTGCAGAAACGGTTTGAAATGAACTTTGGAACCTACATTACTCCCAATACACGACCGCTACTCCTACGCTAGCATATAAACATCATGGCATGAAATTAATATGGAGACAATAATATACCTTTCATTGCGTTCCCTTATAATTCAACACACTACGCTAGAGGTCATCTACCTACGACCAATGAAAGGAATGTGGCAGGAAGCCTGAATGGAACGATACTAGTAAAGAGAGAATGCAGTAAACCTCATTTGTTGTTTGAAAAAGACTGTTATTTCCCCTCAAAGCAGAGAAAAGATAATTTTTTCAACCGACTTCAGGGATGTTGAAAAACCAAGATTAAACTATGCCGTCAGTCAGTGACAGCTTCTTGCAACAACTTGAGAAGAAGATGAAAGAGTCCAAGCAAAGGAGTCAAAGAATCGGACGATAGCATCTGAATGTGTTGACAGATGAAAGTATTGGTGTTAAAGATCTAGAAAGGAATGTCAATGTGGATGATCCTTAACCCTGCAATTAATGAACAATGGCATTGGAGAAAAATAACAACAGAAAACCCGGTAGGAGTAAATAAATGAGAGAAATTGTAGTCCTTAGGAGATATTTTCTAAAGATTAAGAATATATTCTTGGTTTTGCTTATTATAATAATAATCTGTAGTCAACAATTCACTAAAAAAAATTTACAAACATTGACATTGAAGATCATGTAATAGTGGGTTACGAGTGACAGATGGATTCAGGAGTTGTGACCATCTATTCATAAAATGCTGTGCATGTCAGTGCGATGGTGAAGAAAGGATTCAATGGAAATTACTAAATAAATAGAAGAAATAGAATATACCGTTAATGAAGTGTTAAGGAAAATTTTTCTACCTAAATGATATATAGTAAAGAAGTTCCAGAACTACGCCAGTATGAAGACTTTTTTTTGTAAATGGTCCATTTTTATTTCAAAGCTGTCTTTTATTTTATATATTGATTTTAGTGATTTTGTATCAATATGAATTATTATTCTTTCTGAAATTGTGACATATGCAAGCCTATTTATATCTAAAATTCTACTGCCCCAAAGCCACCCAAAAACAAAGTATCAGATTGTGACAGTTTTTTTCCTTTTTTTTCCCTACAGCAAAATATAGTCGACAAGGGTGCTAGCCAGCAATATCTAAAGGATGTGTACTTTTAGTAAAATATATATAAATGCTTGAGACTTAAACCATTTGTATAATTTAAGGAAACCTTAAAAAGCGTCACCTGAAGCAACCCCTTTTTATAGCATAGGTTTATTTCTACCTTGTTACTGTAGCTAAATGCGAGCAGCCCGGACGGGCAGTAAGACGTGATGCAAGAAATAAACTAATAAAACAACGCTCAGTACTCCAAATAGGAAGAATACTGAAAGTTATAAAATAGTCTGGGATTATATCCTCTAAGGAACGAAGGGGCTATTATGAAGCTGAAAACTCTAATTGTCATGCTACTGTCCTTTTGTTGATATTGGGATTTACCAAGTGTTAAGATCGCCTCAAGATTGAAAGTGGCGTTTTTAAGTAAACTATGACCAAAGTCAGTAGTATGGCGCTCAATGTTCCACTTCTGCACCGCAAAATCATTAGAGTAGCTCACAGTGCTAAAGATTGCGGCGAGCATTGAGCCCAATACATTGGCGACCTCCACAGGGGAGGAGACAAGCGAACCGTTAGACATGAGGGCAGGTATAATCATGACTCCTCCGTAATCTACTAAAACTATCCCAAACCTTATTTATGGGAGTGGAAACTGTGAGGGTCGAAATCAATTGTCTCCAAAAGCGGATAAACTGTCAGTCGAGAGTCGTCAATGTTAACTTTTTTATACTACTGCATCCCACTAGCATAAAAAGCATCACAAAAAGAAGACAATACCACCCACGACTTGCATAGATTTATAAATCAGGAAAATGTTCCTAAAGACATATGTATGGAGCGTTGCGCTTTACGGATGTGAAACATGAACCAATGGTACAACTGAAAGAAAATATTTAGAAGCATTTGAAATGTGGTGCTACAGAAGAATGTTGAAAATATCATTGATGGAGATGATATCAAATACAGAAGTGATAAGAAAATAAAATAAAGAAAGGAAACTTTGTAAAGGTAAACAGCAAATAAGATTTAACTTGCTAGGCTATACACTGTATCATGATAATTTGACGAAGATATTTATAAAAGTTAACATGATTTTAACTGTTTGTTTTTGATTTGACTGTCTTAGTTCATTTTTGTGTATACATCTTGGAAATACTAATGTAAATTTCACATCATGTCACAATTTTTTATATCCATAGGTTTGTGTTCACGCCTAATATGTATTACTACAATTTAGTGAAAGGAATATTACCATGATCTCTCATTTTACCTACAGTATTGTTGTTGCATGTAAACATAATAAGGTAACTTATACTAAAACAGGACACTGATCATATTCATAAATAACTGTTTTTCAAATTAGCTCATAGTTGGAAGTAGATTCTTGGAAAGTATTGTTGTTGTACTTCGTATATGCTCACACAATAGCTCTTTTAGTTACAGAGAAACAGCTATGGCGTGAGCACATGGTCTAAGTTTATTTAGAAAGTATTTTTATATTTTGATTCACCTACCATTGTGTTGTTATAATGCCGAAGCAAAGGAAGGGTCTTAAATGATCCTGGAGATTTCTGCCACATAATTATGTGAGAGGTTCGCAACGAAAGCACTGAAGATTAGTGAACAGAAACGAAACTGGGGACTACATATGTGCTGTATTAGGCTACCTGCACAAGGAATCTGAGTATGTGGATAACTCAAAGTAGCCTATGCTTTTGTTGTACCTCTGGTATGGTAAGAACCACGTAGCCACGTTAAGGATCGCTATTTATTTATGAAAAAAAAATCATGGATGTAAAAAACAAACATCAAGCATAGTTTAAAATATTCGAAAATATTATTTGCAATAAGTTCTGTTCCATATAGTGAGGATCTGCCGGTAACAGTTTCTCCCAAAAGAAGTGATGTAGGAACCAGTGGTGAGATAGTGCGTATGAATGTATTACAAATATACTGAACCATTCGCTTCTAAGTATTTGGACTACAAACCGGGAACTGATGACACACTACAAATAACTAAGAAAGAATATTTGAATGACCTAGTTCGTGACCTAAAGTTAACTAAAGAGCGACAGGTTACAGTAATGGAAATCACTTGAAACAGGAACTAAAATAACATTTTATCGACAACACAGCATTACAAGTATTTCACTATGGAGAGAAATATGGTGAAGGTATTAATGGTCTTATGAGAATCATGCATTGAACACAATCCTAATGAATTACACATTCATAGAAATTAAGTTTGAAAGCAATCTTGCTGCATGATGGAAATAAATTTCCATCAGTTTCTCTACTTTATGTCGATGGCTTGAAAGGAACATATTAAAGTAAGTCGAAGATTTTGAGTGCAGTAAAGCCCTAAGACTACTCTTGGAATGTCTCTGGTGGTCTTAAGTTGTTGAAATAATTAGAGGTATACAGGGTGGTTTCACAAAATATTATTGTTTTCTGTGTTTATGGGACAGTCAAGCAACAGAAAAACATTATTATGCGCAACAGTGAGAAAAGAGAAGCCAGTATTTATCCGGTAGAGGTATTGTAAATATGTTCCACTGGTTTAACCAGAAAATGTTATTTTACCATTTATATATATATATATATATTGGTTTGATGAAGAGTTTCACTAAGGTCTTATATAAAATAATAAGTGTATTTCATTATTACGTAAACGTTTTCCCCAATATAATAGATGGTAGATTGAAAGAAGGAATTTTCATTGGGCCCCAAATAAGAAAACTTCTGAAAGATAATATATTTGAGACGAAGCTACAGGACACTGAACTGACAGCTTGGCTTTCGTTTAAAGCAGTTGTGCAAGGATTTGTTGGAAACAGGTAAGAAGACAATCATGGGCTACTGGTGTAAACTTTACTACAATGCTATAAAGATTTGGGAAGTCAAATGTCTTTGAACATTTATTTTCCACATTAACATCTGAAGTTATTCCTGATAATTTGGGAGCTGTGAGTGATGATAAAGGGGATCGCTTTCATCAGAATATATCCACGATGGAAAAGAGTTATCAAGGTTGCTAGGGACACCTTCATGATGGGAGATTATTGTTTGTTTCCTAAGTGTGAATGCAACATGGACTATAGAAAAACAAATATTTGTTAATCATTTTTAATTATATAGAATGTACACACTACCTTGTATGATAATACAAATTGATAAAATTGTTGTATTTTAACGTGAATAAAGGTCATAATGAAGATAGCAGATTATATGTATAATTGTATGCTATTAAAAATTGGCAGTTAATTTAGAAAAAATACTCAACTTGAGTATATCTTTTGATCTAGACGTGACACAAAAATATTAATGGTTATTTTGGAATCAGCACATCATTTTCCTTTAGAATCTTCCACTTATCTCCCGGAGGTATGAAAAGAATGTTTTTTGTTGGCGTGGAGATGTGAAAGGGATGCATTCAAGAAGGAGACCAAGAGTGGAGTACATGAATCAGATAGAGAACGGTGTTGGCAGAAGAAGGTGCAAACATGTGAAAAATAATGGGTCCAGGAGAGGAAAAAGTGGCGAGCTGCAGCAAACCAATCTCAAGATTGATGACTTAATGGTGATGACTACCCGTTCAGCTTAAAAGCATATGAATTATTTACACTAGGGATGAGAAAGGTTGAATTTATAAAAGGTGTATCCTAATTTAAATGAGGGAGGGCGCAAAACTATATATAGGAAACAGCAATCTCAGTGCACCCGACCGAAATTTGAACCTCGATTTACCCATCATCCTTTCACCAGCATTCCAGTTTATTGCGGGAATGCTGCTTTACACCATTCTACCACTGAAGCGGGAAGATATTAGCTACTTTTAATAAGTAATATTTGTAATAAAATTGAAACTTATTCATCACCATATTATTTGAATAGTTTAAAATTCTGTTAACCTAGGTAGGCCTTTATCTAAGGATGTATCACTAATCTTGTGAATACGTTAAGTGTTGCTATTTTATATTATTTTTGATTTATTAACTACTCGAATCTACTAATCGAAGAGAGAAGAGTTTTGTGGGGAGCCATCAATGAACGAAAAGCTCGATGTATTAGGAATCTGTATGGACATTGTCCATCCATAGTAAATACCATAGAAGGGTAAACGTCTGAAAGGAATGCAAGAGGATGATCAAGACTCCGGTACATCAACCATAATACAATCCAAGTTCTAAATCTAAATAGGGCCTAACTATGGGAAGCGATCATTGGTCCTCATCGGATGAACCACACGCATCGGATTTTTGTATTCTTTACATTATTTTTTAATGTGACTACGTTCACTTATCCGCATCGTACGCATCGGACGTCGGCAATGCCGTAAAGGATCCCGGGAGGCAGATTAAAATCCAATCCATGCGATGCGTGAGGATGACGTCATCTGGAACGCTGAGTAGTACACGCACTCCCCACCATCCGCACTATTCGCGTTCGGAATCCACAACTTTATTCTCTTTGTTTAGTTTGTAAATGGGCAGTATAGTTCACTGTTGGGAACAATTCAAAGAGATGAATACCCTGAAATGAGCAGTTCATTTATCTAATTCAATAGTTCGCAATCCACTTCTTATAGTTCAGTTATTCGCGGACTTCATGATTCGTGCCCGATAGAAAGACAGCCTGTCGTTCAGCCCTCCACCAGTTCACGAACTACGACATGTGAGTGAGTTATTATTTCCTCTTCACATCACTAGTTGCACTGTAAATGTCTGCTGTTAGATTAATAATAGTTTTAAAAATATTTTAGATTTGTGGAGTGCAGCCAGAATATTCGCCTCTTGTAGTCTAGAGTCAAACGACCACCCCTGCCACTGATGCCATTATAGATTAGGACGCACAAAAGCAAGCACGATATAACTGAACGATAGATGTTGAGGGCCGCTTGCTTTGAAAATACGAACTCTCCGAATGCAGTGCACGTAATACACTAAATAATTCCAATGCGTGCGGTCCGTCCAACGCGGGTCAGTGCACCTACCTTTACTCTGACTTGAAAATAATTGCAGTGGACGGGGACAAATGGAGGGAGTTAGTGCTGTCAACCAATCTACGGGTTGAACAATAAACTAATATTCGAACGGAAAAGATAGGGGACTTATTGTACGTACATTAATCATAGAAATATTTATATAGGTATACTAATCTAATGTTTTGTTGTAATTTTATTAATAATATAATTTGTAAGTAGATGTGAATAATTGTAATGTTAACTTTGTAGAATTTATTTATTTTAAGCAGTACTCTAATAATAAAATAGACAGCCACCTTGATTTGGAAATATTTCCATGTTAACTTTATATGACAGGTAGATAATTGTATGTAATTATAGAAAAAAAGATCAAAACTACATTTTAAACCAATAAGAATACATTCCTATATCAAAAAGCTTATTCCAAGTTCTTTCTAATTACATTTGAAACTATTTATATTTACTTTACATGTGATATTAAACTGTAATGAGCTAGCGTGTGGTGTTATCCCTAAGATGAATAGGTTAACTTGTCTATATACTTACAATCAACTTCATTGTTCGAGCAACTAGTTTATCAACCAACAAAGATTACGGTTGGCTAAAGTTTTCGTATAAATGTTCTGGATAAAACTGAATTGGATTTCTTTAGATTTGATTGTAATCGTAAATTGATTAAATATCAAACTTAAAAGTATTTATGTCAAAACAATCAAATCCATAGAGTACTTATTACTTCTAGATTGTCCACGCTTAGTTTGCAACGAACGCCGCCAACATAATATTTCTGAGGATCTAACGTGTTTTCAATCATTACACATGCGCAACCTTTTATAAATTATCATAATTAAACATACAGCCAACAAGACGAATGGGATATACAACCCGCAGCACATTTGCCTTTACTGACGTACTAATGTGTACATTATACTGAAGAATCAACGTTTGAAGTTTATTGCAATTTAAGTTTACAATATTTTTTTTTACACTTTGTAATTTTAATATCAATGCTACAATGTAATTTATAATACATTGAAGTAGTTATTATACTATTAGGTATTTGAGGATATTCTATCGTAAGAGACAGAAGGTAAGCCCGGTGTTTATAAGCCAAATTAATTTTAAATATATGCGCGTGTATGATCTCCACAAGAGCATGTGAGGAGTACAAAGTGGACAATGCCATTAAAACACTGGTGGAATCTTAGAAGATGAAAGCAGAGTGGTAATAATTGCAATGTACATAGTACAACGGTTTAAAAATGGATACAATTTGGCCTTAAAAACACTGACTTCTATAGGCAAACAAAATTTTAAAGTAAATCAGTCCACAACATAAGAATATTCCATGGAGGCTCCAGACTTTGTACCATCCGTGTGGATACGAGTTCACCCTTAAAAGAGGGAGGAAAGTAATATATAATGGGTTCTGTTGTAACTTTTGGAAACATGGCAAGATTGAAATAGCATTGAGGAACGCGAGTCTTCTCGAGATAAGCTTGAACTGGAAAGATTTAATAGCATTTGGAAGGACTGATTAACCCACACGTGTAAAATACTGACAGCCTCCGTATTCCGACCGGCCTTGCATTACGCCATTTGTTTTCTCATACAAGGTACGGTTAGGAGGATGGAACACAGGATGGTAAGTGGCTTGCCTTGGTATTCAGTGCAAAATCGATACTTGTGCCGCTAAAAGATAGTACTGCCGGTAAAAAAAAGGTCTTCAATGGATTGCTTGATGTGTCCTCACCTTGACGACGAATTACAATAGTGTGTTTTACGACAAAATAAATAAAATATTTATTTATATTAGCTAGAAAAATATAGTTAAAAGTGACAATAAAATATAATAGCTATGAATTTGATTGTGAATATATATATATATAAATTAAAGTTCTTCAAATTTTAAGAAATGAAAGTTTTAGTAATATTTCAATAGAGTTGTCAAAGATGGCTACAAAAGTGACACTTATGTAAATTATAAAAATGATCGCTATTTAGTTTGACCCCCTTTAGTTTTGAATTACGTAATAAATACAGTTTAGGGCTGAATGACTTAAAAGTAACTATACAAGTTTGTGAAAGTTAGTCTTACTCGTAGAAAATGATGGAATAACCTAGCATCACAACTTGAGTTGCTTAGGCTTTTCTAATGTATGTTTTGAAAAATCTTCTTTTTGGCGATAATAGTTGAAATTCTTAAGCTTGCTAGTACATTTTGACTTGTTGACAAAATACCTGGTTGGTAGATTAAATAAAAAAAGTACCTGGAAGATCATACAACACCTTTCCTCAGATGTGTGGACTCTTGACGCTGGGCTGATGGTTATTATAGGATATTTACAAATGTTTTGTTAATTACACTGTATATTCAAACAAACCGCTCAAAGGTGTACATTTTAAGAAGTGTCCCCAAAAACCCTTCTGGGATTGTCTTCCCCAAAATATTTGTCATATCAGAACATAGTTCAATTTTTATCTATAAATTACAGAAGGTTCTTTGAATAATCTTAAGATAGCAAATCAAAAACAATTTAGCCATTCATTGAAAACGAGAGATAGCCTCAATAAACAAATACTCAAAGTCACAAAACTGACCTAAGACAACATTCATTATATTATCCGAGGCATCATTAATAACTCACTGCTCTATGGATTATAGTATAAATAAAGGCCATCCCGATCTCGTACGAAGCTTCCTGAACATACAATCATAACAAATGGTTGAATATTAAGGTTAATATTATTACCAAACAATAACTAACATAAAATTTAAACTCTGAGTCTGTATTATAATAAACACACAAGAAGACTCAAATCTTTTAAAAGATAATACAAACAATAAATAATTCCCCAAGTCAAACGAGTCTGTATAAGCGATATATTTGGTGCTTAGTGGAATTTCAGAACGATGGTGGTCCTCTACAATTAGTTCTCAAGTCATATATCAAAAATTAAAAATTTCATTGTTAAGATAAATTTATTTTTAAAGTATTAGTAGCATATGGGATTTAGGCTATCAGAAATGTTAGTTTCAATCGATCACATATTTTACACTTAGATGATATTGAAAATGTGATCAAAACACGCAGAACTAGAAAATCAGCTTTTGGTGCTTTTAAATCTCTGACAACATTACTAGAACGCTCACTAACCGAAATAAATTTGAAGGAAAAACAGTTTCTTGGCTCAAAATAAGAAACATAAGAGTTTCTGAAGAAAACCCCAATGTGATGGAATACAATTTTACTCATAATAATGCCATAGAATATAGATAGCAAATCTAGTTTCTATAAACGTCTCAAAGGTCGCCCTGCTCAACTTCATAATATTGTGCTGGATTTAAAATTTCCAAATGGAAAGCCAATTACTTTACTTTGAAAGTATTCTTTGTTTCATTCCTCCAAGGTACTATAATGTTTATAAAACAATTTGAAGAACACAAAATGCCAATGAAGACAATAGTGTTGATGAAGATGTACGTCCAGTTGTATTATAGAGATCTTGGTGATGAGTAGGCCTAGTATGGCAGTGCACCTTAGTTCAAACATCTTTTTTACTTTTCAAATTATAAAAATCACCATTGTTTTGTTAGTTTTGGATATTTGAGGAGGGAAATTCTAAATCATTGTTCATGACATTGATCTCTATAATATAACTGGATGGACATCTGTGGCTGAAATTTTGGAGCTGTCGTCTGCATACTATTGTCTAAGAGAAAAGGAAACTTTCGGGTATCTCTTTCTCTCTTACACCCATACAAGACAATGTGGCATTTTGACATCGTTCATTAATTTGATTGAATATATTATATAAATCAATGTGTGATTAGTTAAATGAAATAAATATGTTAGTAAAAGCTTTGAAGAACAAAACAAAATTAGAAACTGATTAGTTTTTTCTTTAAATAAGTTGATGTAGCCTAATATATACGATTATTTTTGAAGGAAGCTCGCTTGTAAGGCTTTATTTCGTACCAGAATCCTACCCTATAATTGTGTTTAGGTATAATAAAAGACCTTCCAGAAGGAAATTTCTACTTCCGTTCTAAATGGCTGTTTATCCTACCAAAATATTATATATATGATAGTATTCTGTTACAAATTGGGATTCCTACTAAAATCAGGGTTTAGTAGATACAGTGCTTCCTACAAGCCCATAACCTAAATTATCTTTTAAAAGTAAGACTTCTACACAAAGTATGTCATTTAAACAAATGTAATACAGTTTTTACCTGACTTGTTTCATTATAGTTATCAAAATTTCAACAAAATATAGTTTCTGAAAGCAATATACAAGATATGAGCCAACTTAAAAAAAAATTGTAATATAAAAACTTTCTACAAGCCTATAACCTAAGTGATAGTTTGAATGTATGGCAACTACACAAAGTTTGTCAATCAAACAAATGTAATCAAGTTTTAAGATACCTTATTTATTATATTTATCGAACTTTCAATATAATATGGTTTCTGAAACCAATATACAAGCTAATAACAAACTTTAAATATAAGTGTAGCCTTGGCAGACTGTAAACAACATTGATGATAACTACATATTTAAAGATTTTATTCGTATTTGTACAGTATTACCTGTAAAACTGAATTGTATATCCTTTAATGCAAATGTTTCTTCAGGAATGTGTGGTATAATGCTTCACTATTTTCAAACAATAACACTTTTATTCATCAGAGACATCTTTCCGCATAATAACATTGAAAGAAACCGTTAAATTTGTCCCCCCACAATGTAGCAGACAACAAACTTGAACGTCACGCTTTTTTCCTTAACAATGTGTATGTGTATGTCCATCCAGTTGTATTATAGAGATCAATGGTTCATGAATCTATTATTTAAAGAAACTATTCTAAATGATATCCAGGCTTTTAATTCATCACAGTGAATTAAGATCAAACAAAATTAGGATCAAAAGTTTAAATTTCTAAATAATACAAAGATTGCAAAGAGCTTAAAGAGCCTCTTTTAAATAATTTATAACGCGTCAGATTCCCACCTGTGAATACAGACAAAATATTTTTAAATTTAGGGATAAATTTAAATATCACACCAGATATTTATTAAAGTTTTAACTCCTAAAAATTTTAGAAGTTCACAAAGAGCTTAAAGAGCCTCTTTTAAATGGTTTACAACGCGTCAGATTCACTCCTGTGAATACAGACTAAACAGTTATAAATTCAAGGAATAAATTTAAATTTAAATATCGCACCAGATATTTATTTAAAGTATTAAACCCTAACAAATTTTACAAGATCACCAAGAGTTTAATAAGCCTCTTTTAAATGGTTTACAACGCGTCAGATTCACACCTGTGAATACAGACAAAACCGTTTTAAATTTAAGGAATAAATTTAAATTTCGCACCAGATATTTACTTAAAGCACAAAGGTTTGACTTCCTGACTAAATTCAAACCTTCGTGGAACCATTACCCTCGTCATCTTTTAAAGAATTAAACAAGATTCTCACATTTAAATTTTGTAATAGAAAAACAAAGTTACGTTAGAAAACTTGTAAATTTTGCCTAAATGAATCAACGAATATTAAAGTCAAAACCATATTAATCAACACAAATAAGTTACTTTGACATTAACTTCAAAGAAAAGAAGTCTACAAAATATCCAACTAAAGAAACATTGCCAACTTAAAGAATTTAATTTAGTACTGATAGCAAAATTTTTAATATTTAACCTAAATATTGCAAGACACAAAAAGAACCAAGAAAGGTGGCTACCTATTTAAACCGAGAAAATAAAAAAGATACTAGCGCCCATGCGGTAACAGGAAACATTAAGTGCTCCATAACAGAATTTACGTTTAAAAATAAAAAGTATTTAGCAAAACATTACCGATGCCTACACTGACAGATTTCCATAGCAAACTAAACCAAAGTTTTCGCAGCAATATATAGTTTATAGATTCAAACAAAGATATTATTATCAGCCATTCTGGCTAGATACTGTCCTAGTCCTGAAGAGGACTTCTCGTGGAAGTGGCGGATGTAATGGTCATTGATATTGTCTGTGTTCCCTCGTTATATAGGTCTAGTTGCAAGGTGGGAAGGTAGGGGTTTTCCTTTGTTATTACGTCATTCACTAACATCAGGTTAGCAGGCTGCTTTGTTGTCATCACGTACGCCAGGTTCTTGTTGTCTTGATATTCAGCCGCTGCATTCGGCTCATTTCCAAAACACGAACTCCAAGACGCAGGACGAGCAGTGGTAGAGCTACGCTGGTTAGGTCACGTACGCCACCCAGGTGTCCAAGAACGTGAGTGGTCTTGTCTTAGTATATTACGGACCAATCAGAGCGTTGCAAGCTCACTCCGTTTGGAACATTAGGGTGCTGCACAATTTGTAGCGTGTTTTGGACTTCTCTCCATTCTAGCATTCGTGGTGATGAGGCTGGACTTGCAAGTAGCTCTACTCCGGCAGATATATACGTGAGTAGAACACCTATATTTGGTATAGTAAGATTGTGATGTTTAATAATGCTGGACGTCTATGAGTACAATATTATTTTGGGGTAGTATTTCTATTGCAGGATGTCTATGAATATTAGCTTGTTTAGGGGTGAATAGTAACATTGTCATATTAGCAGTACACGCTAATGTTACAGTTCCAATATTTTTGTATATTTGTAATAAAAAATACACTATAGTTGTTATTAGTTAAGATAAACGCTCTATCGACTAAACTAAGATGTCAGATGGTTTGAGTATTATCCCGGATGAATTTTTAATATGTTTTTGTCAAAATCAGCTTGGTTGTAGAAAAATTTGAATATCTATAAACTATAAAATAAAACCAACTAGAGGGTTGTATTTAGACCTGCACGAAGCTTTGTAGGGTTTATTAACATAAAGCTACAAGAGTTAAAGAAATCAACAATATTGGACACTATTGAAATAAACAAGAGTGAACTCACCACTGCCCCATTATGTAGTTGCACCTGCTGAGTGGACTTCCCGCACCAACACTACGTTCCACGATAAACATTTTCTTAGACTAACCGCGTGAAGATTGTGGTGTGATTGATCGCGAGGCATGTTGGGAAAAGTGTGACGTATATGCCCGAGAAGGCGGTGCAATGTAGAAACATTTCTTCTGGATCTTTCCCGATAATACTCAACTGTTCGACCTCCATCTAGCTATCCCATCCCTCTCTTTCTTGTTATTGTGGTTTTCCTTTGTTTTCGCTACCCCCGCCTCCCCCTCTCTGAGTCGGAATGTTAGCGTATATAATGGTGTAAATTACAAGGAGATTTTACTCTTGTCAGGACACTGTCCTAAGACACATATAAGTGTTCAGGAAGCTATAAGGTACAAAATTCCATTTCGGCTATTGTATTTTGAAATTCTATTTTTGGATAACATATTATGTTTAAATTTACAGAACAAATATTAATATTTAAACATATAAAGGAAATCAATGTAGATAATTACGCACGGATATCGTGTAAAACTCCGATCTCCTGATATGTAATATTGTTATGATAAAGAATGTTTGCTTTTATATTTTTTAGACACAAAGTCCCCTTCTGGGTTTGTATGGTGTTCATGTTTTCTGATATTATGGAGACGCCATCTTTTGCGTAGGTTAGTCTTGTGCTATGATAATAATGGTGGTTAACTTTATAGCCTATCCAGCATGAAAACTGAAACTGACATGAAATGTTGTCATGATAAATAATGTAGGCTTTTATATTTAGTAGACACAAAGAGTTCCCTTCTGGGTTTGTGTGGTATTAACTTTTCTGATATCAGGGAGACGCCATCTTTTGCATAAGTTAGTCTATTGTTATTATAATAATGGTGGTTAACTTTATAGCACATCCGGCTTGGAAACTGAAATTTAAATTAGTAGTATTTTGCTATTCTTTACACGTAATCTTACGTGTGATTTCCTTTAATAGAAATTAACAAATTGAGGTTAGTGTTTGAAATCACTTTTGAAGCCACCTGGTGGGGTTAAGGCTTGGTCAGATTAAGGACTTTCAGTCCACTGTTTTATTTAGTTTTTTTTAAAGTTACGAATACTCTAAATTTTGAATCTTTAAGGAAGTCATTAATGACTAGAGCAATCAATGTTTAAGCAAGTTTTAGGTGATTGATGTGTCTTGGAACTATTGTTATTATTATACCAATATATATTCCTTTGTTATATTGTGCCATATTCAATATATCTACATTTTATATTAATAAAATGACTATTATTTACTTTTAGTATTTTTTATGTTTCATATACTCATGTTATTTCCTTTACTAATTGCCGGGAGAATTTTTTAAATATTTAAAATATTAAATATTTGTAGAGTGGGTTAGAGTGGGTTCGGGGAAGCAGAAGACAAATGGACCTGAGTACGGTCTATTTACCTTGTGATCGTCCTATCGGCTCCTCTGCATTTATTATTATTTTCCTTTGAAATTTCTTATTTTGTTTTTTTATGTTGTGCACCGGCCTTTATTCGTTGGTGAATTAAGGGGGTGTTTACAGCTTTACAAACAATAATATCGGCAGTATTTATTTTTGTCTAAAATCATAAATTATTATACAAAGGTGGGTTCAATCTTGTTCGATAATTTTTTTATACGTCATAAACATTCAAATACTGTTATATTAAACATCAGTAACTAACGAGCTATTTGAATTACCTATGTAATACGATCTTATTTTCAGTACAATAGCTAAATCTAAAAACTAGGATTTTTCTGTCTCAGCCTACAACAAATGAGATCACGTTCCGCAACTAACTTTCTAGTCAGTTTATTCGCATTTTTAAAAACCATGTGGACTGGGCCTAATAACTTCCCAATCATATTGTAATAATCTTGTGGAAATGTAAACTTTATTTATGACATTCAGAAGACATCCTAGAGCCATCTCCAAACTGACCTAAATTCTTAATTTTTTTTGTATCTCTGAGTTATCTTTTAAATATTCCAAAATAATACATTTCCACAATATTATAGCATAATTGAGACAGCATTAGATGGTACATGGAATTAGATTAAAATACTATCTGAACAACCCTAGAACGTCTTTAGGACGTAGATATGCTAGTTGGAAAGTAATATTGGGTTTCACAAATATAAATATCGTGGCTAGTATGAAGGTTTGACCCTCCTTCCCCTCAACCACATGATCCCCCTTATCCTACCCTTTTCCTTGGGTTACAACCTTCCTTTTCTGAGTTCGTATAAATAACCGCTGAGTGGCTTTAGAAAACACTCTTGGCAGGAAATTGGGCATCGAGGTGTTAGTGTGCTAGCAACCTAAATTTGATCGTGTAAGATCAACATTATTTACCTTGGGTTTAAATACTCGTAATATTATGTTTTGCAAAATGATGTTTCTGCTAATGTTTGTATTTAATCTTTGCAACCAATATAATAATTATCGATTAACACGTCAAATTGAAAATAGTAAAATATCTTGTGTGGTGGCAGGCCACCCCTACGGCACTAGTATATTTAATTTGGGTCATAGCTAGTCGTACCTAGTAGTATGGATAAGTGATCTCTCTGGATGGATATAAACACACCCCTAGCAAAGGACCAAAACGTGACGCTCAAGTTTGTCGTCTGCTTTATTGTGAGGAGACAGATTTAACGGTTGGTTTATTTCAATGTTTTTGTGTGAAGATATATCTCTGATTAATAAAAGTGTAATTGTTTGAAAATAGTGAATTTTTATACCACACTTGGCCGAAGAAATATTTTCATTAAAAGTTATACAACTCAGTGTTACAGGTAATACTGTACAAATACTAATATAATCTTTAATATATTTAAATATGTAGCTATCATCCATGTTCAGGGGCGTATTCTGAGATAATTAATAGGTATTCTGTACTCTAAAAGTTGCAGGAGAGATTTGGGGGCCGAGGACCCTCAACCACCGTTGTCCAAGAACGTCAAGGGATTATCTCAAGGTAAATATTTGAAGATGTGTGCCTATAGAATAGTGGTTCTTGAACATTTATTATTTCCCCTTAACCGTATGCTCTCTTAGGAAATTCTGAGCCCCCCCCCTCGCCCCCTTCTACCATATTCTCTATTTTTATCTATTCATAACGATGATTACCATTCACTCAAAATGTAATAAAAGTAACTCCATGGCGTCAGCCCACATTCATGCTATACCTATAGAGCAGCTACCAAAGTTTTGGTGAATTAGTACCAACTCTTGCGGATAGAGGGTGTCATGTGGTCAGCACAACGCCGCCTCCAGCCATTAAACTCGGCTTTCTATACCGGAGCCACTACTACTTTATTCGAGTAGCTCCTCATTTATCCACACTACGCTGAGTCTACCCCGTTCCAGACCCACTGCTTCTCAGATAAACTGGAAAGACTTCTCAGAAAACCTGGACGTGCCGGGAATCAAACCCGCCAGAACCTCTGACCACTAGACCACAAAGGCGGTTCTCAAATTGTAATGCTATCTACTCGGTTAGAAATTTAAGTACATATTAATGTCAGGGCTAAGAGTGGTATGGGTCCATTTCATAATGCATAAGAGAGACAACTCCTTTTCAATTAGCCTAGTGTAGTTAAAAGCACACAACAGTACACAAAGCAAAAAATCATAATAAGAATAAAATTAAGTGGTACATGGATCAAGAGTCCAACAGATCATGCTGAGAGGGAATCAGGTGGATTTTCCAACTCACGTTGCAATTAAAACTATTTCTTAAAGCCTAACTTATCTCACACAATGCTGTCTTGGAAACAAACGAGTCTCCCAACTTGAGAATTTATGCTCCAGAAGCTATTTAGATGCGTAAACTCTGACTAACATAGGGGAGATCATCTCAGACTATTATTACTCTAAAGCTACGTCATTGGTTTATTGCTAAAATATTTACACAGATCTTTTGCTGTAAGCAGTGGTGCACCCAAGGGGGAGAGCGGCAAACAAGGTATTTGACCCCCCTTCCCCAATACCACAAATAATTTTAATAGTAATTTAAATAATATTAAGTATAACTAAAATATTTAGAATTGACGATGTGTCGAATGTATAGGCTACATTTTAAAACCGGGCTTTTGACTTAAGCCTACTATTCAAAAGGTTTACCGTTACATACAAAATTAACAATTGAAAAAACTCTACAAATAATAACTTCGATACCATTCGCATCATTTATATCTCTTAATTACTATAAAACTACTCCAAATCATTTCTAAAAGCATTTCATATTCATAAATATTCTCGGCCTTTAGGGACTAGGAAGCTGTGCAACCCCAAATCCGCTCTCTCCATCAAAATTTAATTCTTGCTACAGCCTTGATTGAATGCCTCCCCCCAAAGTAAATGGCTGGGTGCGCCACTAATTAAGTAAATGATATGGAATGTATTTTATTTTACCTTTTCCTTCTAAATCATCTTGAAATTGTGAAATTACACTCCTGACTTTTGGGATTATTTGATGTATAATTACATAAAATCACAATGACTAATAAGTCGTTAATGTAAAGCAAAAACTAAAAGAACACTATTAAAACTACAAAAATCATTTCTACTAAAGAAAAACAAGAATTACTGTCAATTACGGTTAAAGTAGCCTCATTACCCGCTCCCCCCCTCCTACCCTTCCTCACCCTACCAGTGCTGAAATGCCTAAATTTGAAAGATTGGTTAAATGTGTTTTCCAAATACATGATAATATATGTGACTAGAATGCTTAAACATAACTCAATTTATTTAATTAGTGTATAATTTAAAGCTTGTTATGTATACTAACTATTATTTTACAATTAATGTTGTATATATTTGATGTAATTATACTTAAACTATACTAAATTAGCTTAATAAATAAACATTGTGATCGTGAATCTTTTTTCAATAGCTGGCACAATGCTTAGCCTGCTACACATGAACAGCATGGCCTGGGGTGTAAAAACCCTAACTCATTGGTGGGCGAATGGAAAGGAATGTGTTGCAACCCCATAGACATTGGGCAATATTCATTAGAGCCTCCCTAGCTTGCCTTGCGGTTCTCAAGTAGCAAGCCCTGGGTTTACTATTTTGTTAAGTAGAGCCTTTTGGAAGAAGAATTACTTAAAACACAGTATTCTTGGAATATGAACAAGTATTAGTGTTAAAATTAATAATTCATTGCATGTATACTTATTAACAATTTAAACATTAGTATTTACACAGTTAGCATATACAACATTGAGTTTAAGTCCATATCATTATGGGTAGACAGCGCAGGACTAGCATACCCGGGGAATACTGTGTGAATAACTATATAGTCATATTTAAATTATTAGTTCCAAATGTTTCCACCCCTTATTATGTGTGCGTTAGGCCTATTACTTGCATCTTTGACTTGTGTTGTTCCACTTCCTGTTTTGTAAAACCATGTGCGTACACCGGTCGCTATGTTATAAAACTTGTAACTGTATCATTCAATATACTAATTCATTTATACAGCACACAAAAGATATAGTGGTTATTCAATTCCATGAATCTCTGTAATTATAACTGTAACAAATACGGCACTTGTAATGTTGCTTACATTCCGCCAAGACTATAATATATTTAAAGTGGGATATTAGCTTGTATATTGGTTCCATAAAACATATTATATTGAAAGTTCGATGAATATAATGAAATAAGATATTCTAAAACTTGATTACATTTGTTTGAATGACAAACTTTGTGTAGCTGTCTTACGGTAATATAATAAGCTCTTTGCTTGTATATTTCTTTCATAAACCATATTATGTTGAATGTTCGATAACTATAATGGAAAACGTTTGCTATGAACTTTATTACAGTTGTTTGAACAACATACTTTATGTAGAAGTTTTACGTTCAAACGATCATTTAGGTTATAGGGTTATAGGAAGCAGGCCTAAGGTATTTACTATAGTTACTCTGATTTGGGCAAGAATCCCATTCTATAAGGCTTAATTTCGTACCATAATCCTATTACAGTATATATTAGTATTTTGGTAGGATAAATTATCATCTAGAATGGATGAAGAAATTCCCTTCTAGATGGTCTTTTAGCATACATAAATACGATAGGATTCTGGTAAAAGATAAAGCCTTCTAAAACGAGCTTCACTCAAAAATCATATTATATATTAGCCTACATCAACTTATTTAAAGAGAAAACTCACGAGTTTCAAACTTTTTATGCTTTTCAAACCTTTTATTAACATATTTGTGCGGTTCTAACAGGTTATATTTTGTACACACGCTTTAAATTAATAAACATAGAGAGAAACAATTAATCAACTATGAGCCTTCCTTTGCGAATGGTGACTGAGAATACTTGAAGTGATGAAATGATAGCTGAGGTGCCCCAATCTTGTTTCTTGAACACTTATTAACTATTTAACACGAGAGAGTTTCATGGCTGTGTCCCGAGAATAAAAGACGCTTGAACAGTTTTTCCCGTTATACTGAGAAAAAGCGCGAGATTAGCGAGCCCAGAGCCATTAGGGGGGAAGGGTCAATGCAGTGCTGACACCTAGTGCTAATGAATATAATTGATTAAACAAAGAAGAGAGCACAGCTGGCTCAGTAGATATATTCATACTAAACAATATTTATTCCAATTAACTAATCACACATTGATGTACCTCATACATTCAATCAAATTATCTAATTTTTACAAACACATTTATTTCATTTAACTAATTACACATTGTGAATATTGATGTATCTCGTATATTTAATCAAATTAGCGAACAATGTCAAAATGCCACATTGCCTTGTATCATGTATGTGTATAGTAGAGAAAGCGCTACCTAAAATTTCCTTCTCTCCTACACAATGGTATGCAAACCCATTGATCTCTATAATATAAATGGATGGACATCTGCTGCAAAATTTTAGAGCTGTCGTCTGCACAACATTGTGTAAGAGAGAGAGAAACTTTCGGGTATCTCTTTCTCTCCTACACCCATACAAAGCAATGTGGCATTTTGACATTGTTTGATAATTTTTATGAGTATATGAGATACATCGATGTATGATTAGTTAAATTAAATAAATGGGCTAGTAAAAGGTTTGGCATAATTAAGTTCAACACTCATGACTTGTTTCTTTAAATAAGTCGATTTTGGCTAAAATATAAATATGTACTTCCTACAAGCCTATAAGATAAATGGTCGTTTGAACATAAGACTTTTTATTATTTGATAATTAATTACATAATCCAAAGAGCTAGAACTCACTTATAGAACTATGGATTTATATTAATTGAAATTTTACATAAGTTTAAATTTTTAAGTATTAAAAAGACATTATGAATATTTTATCATGAAATAAAATTAAACAAAATCAAAAACATAATATTTAGCAAAATACACAAAACACAATAGACAGCAGTACCAGTAAAATGTTACAGATAAGATAATTTTGAAATATGTATGATAATATTGATGAATACATTTTATCAATAAATATGATATAAATATTTAAAAAAATATTATTATTATTATTATTATTATTATTATTATTATTATTATTATTATTATTATTATTATTAGCACCGCGTCTTACTACCCGTTCGGGTTATACGCACTTACGCTAATGTGTAATGGTAGGGTGATTGTGAGATGAAATGGAGGACCTACAGTTTAACGTGGAATCCGAACCACGGTGGAGGCCTGGCATTCCTCACATTCACAA